>CAUOFW020000848.1:401549-442175 GCA_963454935.2 Ilex paraguariensis
ATATATATATATATATATATATATATATATATATATATATATATATATATATATATGTTACCCATTACATATAACACCCTAGGCTGTAAAATAAACCCAAGTAGGAAGGAACCCTACCTCTTGAAGCGTGGAACCAATTTAGAAGACCTTGTAGAACCTCAATCAAGCTCAAACCCTTAATTTTCCTCAAGTCCTGTTTTTCAACCTTCGGAGAAAACCCTTGTTTTTGGTACGTAGGTGTAGCCTTCGACAAGGAGGTCAACTTTCCCTCTTGGCCCGAGTGGATTTGACCGCTTGAATCTTGAAGATCATTGAGAGAAGTGAAAAAGCTTCTCTATTTCCCTCTCGTCCCACTTATTGGGTAACAGATGAACACAATAGGGGGAAAATCAGATTTTTCCCCCCTATTTATACCCTATAATTTACTTGGCTTACAATGTGCCACACGACCTCTTTTTCCTGGGTCCGCTTTCGTCCCGAAATAATTTAATTTCGACCCCGTTGCAGTTCAAAATATTTTTATCTTAAATTGTCTTAAATTATTTTCCAAATTTTATCTAAAATTCCATTTTTGGGTCACCCGAGACTCAATCACCTCGTAAAACGTAAAAAATTATACTATCTCAGAATTTGATAAAATTTGACAGGGTAACTAGATTTCACGAGACGAATCCAACGGTGAGGTCTATTTTATCATCCGAGATCTAGAAAAATTTAGGTTTACAACTTGTATTGTAGTGGCAAATTACCATTTTGCCCTTATTATAAAAAGTTTAAATTTACCCGGATTTTACATTCTTCCCCCTTTAAAAGAATTTCGTCCCCAAAATTCACACATGCACGTACACACTTAATCGCATGCATATGCAACAATGAAATTATACTTAAAATTATAAAACTTGTACCTCCATCCTCGAACAGGAACGAATAGTTGATGCGTATGGTGTTCTCATGCTCCCATGTCGCCTCCTCCATGCATCGATGCTGCCACAGCACCTTCACTAGTCTCACGGTCTTGCCTCAAAAAACCTGCTCCCAGCTATCTATGATACGCACCGGTCCCTCCTCGAAGGTCCCGTCTGCATCAACAATAATCTCACCCCAATCCACTACATGTGTCAGATCTAGAGTATACTTTCGAAGCATAGAGACATGGAACACTACGTGAACACCCGATAGATTTGGCGATAATACCAACTGGTAAGGCACTGTACCTACCCTCTCGAGTACCTCGAAGGGCCCGATAAACCTCGGTGACAGTTTTTCTCATTTTTTGAACCTGACCACTCCTCTCTTAGGCATCACCTTCAAGAAGATGTGATCTCTTACCTCAAACTCTAGAGGTCGCCGCCGTCTGTCGGCATAGCTCTTTTGCCGGTTCTGAGCCATAAGAAGACGCTTCCGAATCAAGTCCACCTTCTCCAAGGTGTCTCTAATCAATTCTGGACCCGTAGAGGGTCTCTCTCTCACCTCTGTCCAACAAACCAGAGAACAAAAAGGCCTCCCATAAAGTGCCTCATAGGGTGTCATTTGTATGTTCGCCAAATAACTATTATTGTAGGCGAATTTTACTAAGGGTAAGTAAGCTTCTCAACTACCCTTGAGATCTAGGACGCATGCCCGCAGTATGTCCTCTAATATCTAGATGGTCCTCTCCGACTGGCCATCCGTCTAGGGATGAAATGTTGTACTCATCGTCAACTAAGTCCCCATAGCCCGTTGAAAGCTCTCCCAAAAGTGGGCAGTGAATCTAGGATCTCGATTCAATAATATAGATACGGGCACCCTATGCAACCTGACAATCTCCCGTATGTACAATCTATAGAATTCCTCCAATCGAAAGGTTATCTGTAGGGCCAAAAAATGTGTCAACTTGGTAAGCCGGTCCACTATCACCCATACCACATCATGTCTCCGTGATGTCCGTGGCAAATGGGTCACAAAATCTATTGTGATATGATCCCACTTCCACTCAGTTATCTCCAAAGACTGGAGCAACCCTGCTGGTCTCTGGTGCTCAGCCTTAACCTGCTGACGCGTGAGGCATCTACTGACAAAGTCACCAACCTGCCTCTTCATCCCACTCCAATAATATTGGCGATGAAGATCATGGTACATCTTTGTGCCACCTAAATGCACTGTAAATCGGGAGCAGTGGAACTCCCTAAGGATCTCCTCTCTCAGATATGCTAACTGGGGAACTACAACCCTTTCCCTGTACCAAAGGCTATCATCTGAGTGAATGGCCCAACCCTCTTCACCGGTACTCGCCTACACTCAGTCCCTAATAGATAATAACTCAGAGTCCTGCCTCTGGAACTCAATCACCTTACTTAGTAGGGAAGGCGCAGCCACCAAGCTCTTTCAAATGCCTTGAGCTTGATCCCTGTAGTGTAGCACGAACTGTCCTACAGTTTCAAGCATCTCCCACTCCCGGGAAACCACACTAGCCAAGACTTTTCTTGACTTCCGGCTAAGTGCATCAGCCACCATGTTTGCCTTACCAGGATGGTAGTGCAAAGTGAAATCGTAATCCTCCAAATACTCCATCCACCGGTGTTGCCTCATGTTGAGGTCCCGCTGTGTAAAACTATACTTCAGGCTTTTATGGTCTAAAAATATCTCAAACTGTTCCCCGTAAAGGTAGTAACACCAAGCCTTTAAGACAAAAACAATGGACGCCAACTCTATGTCATGCGTGGAATAATTCTGCTTGTGATAACTGCCGAGAACCATAAGCCACCACCCTCCTGGACTCCATCAACACACAACGGAGTCCGTCCTTTGAGACATCACAATACACTATATACCTCCGTCCCCTTTTCAGAACTATCAGAATAAGAGCTTATGTACGCCTCCTCTTCAACTCCTGGAATGCTTTCTCACATGAGTCATTCTACTCAAACTTGACCTCTTTCCAGGTCAATCTAGTCATAGGAGCAGCTAATCGAGAGAAGTCCTCAATGAAACTCCTATAGTACCTTGTCAATCCTAAGAAACTACGTATCTCGAAGATTGACTTCTGTCTCTCCCAATTTATGACTACCTCAACCTTCTCCGGGTCCACGAATACACCCCAAGCCAACACCACGTGTCCCAAAAATTTTACCTCCGTAAGTCAAAACTCACATTTGTTGAACTTGGCGTACAACTGGTGGTCTTTTAAGGTCTGTAAAACGATCCTTAAGTGATCCTCATGCTCCTCCTCGGACTTGGAGTATATCAGGATGTCGTCAACAAAAACCACGATGAATTGATCTAGGTAGGGTTGGAACACCCTATGCATGAGATCCATGAATGCTGTCGGAGCATTCGTCAACCCGAAAGGCATCACCTTGAATTCGAAGTGCCCGTACTGTGTTCTGAATGCTGTCTTAGGGATGTCTTCCTCCCTAATCCCCAATTAATGGTAGCTTGTGCGTAGATCTATCTTGGAGTAGACCCGTGCTCCCCTTAGTTGATCAAACAGATCTTCAATCCTCAGCAAAGGGTACCTATCCTTAATAGTAACCTAATTCAACTGCCGATAATCTATACACAACAGAAGGGTCTTATCCTTCTTCTTGGCAAACAATATCAGAGTGCCCCAATGTGAAGTGCTCGGTCTAATGAAGCCCTTGTCCAATAATTCTTGTAATTGGACCTTGAGTTCTTGCAACTCAGCTGGTGCCATTATATACGGAGTCATAGAAATAGGAGAAATACCAGGATGTAACTCAATATTGAAGTCCACATCCCTATGGGGAGGTAATCTCGGTAGTTCGTCGAGAAAAACGTCCTCATAATTGCAAAAAACTTGACGTAGATCCAATTCCTGTCTCACCTTATCCTCCAAGGTAAGGCTCGCAAGCCATCCCATTAACTGCCCATGCCATCTAGAGTCATACATGACTTGGGGTAAGGCATCATGCTTCTCTCTCTGAAACTTGAAATATACACCATTCGGCATATAAGCAATGACCTTTTTTTGATCACAATCTATGACGACTCGGTGTGCCGGCAACCAATCCATCCCAAGGATGACATCAAACTCTAACATGTCCATGACTCTAAGGTCTACGGTGAGTAGAATTCTCGAGATCTCTAACTCATAATCCCGATATATCTGATCAACACATTCCCTAGCTCCTAGGGGAGAATTTACATACAATGGCTCTTCCAAGGTATCAACCTCTAAGCCCAAATCCCTTACACATGATGTAGAGATGAATGAATGTGATGCTTCAGATTCAAACAACACCCTAGCCCATAATCGAGAGAGTAGAAACGTACCTTGGATGACTGACTGATCAATTGGCTTAGTCTGAGGTATCATGGCATAGACACGCCCCTAGGTCCTTGATGTCCTGACTTGTGAGCCCTTTCCTTAGCCTCGACCCATGCCCTGGCCCATCTGGCCTGCTTGCGGAGTCCCTACTCATAGAGTAGTAGGGGCCTGAGTAGCACCCTAGACTAATGATTGGGACTGAAATGATGTCCCATGACTTTGAGATCCTTTCCACTGAGGGCAATCCTTTCTCATGTGACCCGATTGGTGGCAATGATAGCAAGTCCTCTGACCTTCCGGATATGTTATCTCAAAGTTTCCCTCGCCTTGGAGGAGCAACCTTGGCCTTGGCCCTGATAGCCACGGCCCTGTCCCTGAAACCCTTTAGGGGTAGAAGTCCTCTGCCTCTTCCCCGAACTAGAAGAAGAGGATCGATCCTCTTTCTTTCTATCTTTTGCGCTAGCCTCCCTAATGTTCCTAGCATCATCCACCTCTCGTTCAATAGCCATTACTGTCTCGACCATTGAATCCAAATCTTGTAGGCGGAGGCCCACAATCTTTCCTCGGATGGATAATTTCAGACCATCCTTAAACTTCCTCACCTTGACCATATCCGTGGCCACATAGTCGACGACGAAACGGGCTAACTCTGTGAACTTGGCCACATACTCCATCACCGTCATTGTTCCTTGTTGCAAGTCTAAAAACTTTCGAGCCTTTGCATGTCTTGTGGCAGCTGGAAAATACTTCCCCATGAAAAGTTCCTTGAACTCTGCCCATGTCATGGTCTCTAAATTCTTGGTGACGCTCACCCAATCCCACCATAATTGGGTTTCTCTTTCTAGCTGTAATGCAACTAGTCTTATCTTAGTGGCATCCAAGGTGATTTCCATTGTCCCTAAGACTTTGTTGACTTGACGGAACCAATGGTCGGTTACCATCGGATCCGCCCCTCCCTTAAAAACTAGAGGCTTGTGTGCCTTAAATTGTTGGAGGTTGCTTGAGCCTCCTTGATTTGTATTGGCGCTAGCTTGTGCGACAATAGCCGCCATCTTGCCCATAGTTTCATTAAATGCTTGTTGGTCGAAAGCCGGTGGTGGTTGATTATTGTTCCGCCCACCGCTTCGACGTCCTCTTCTTCTACTAGCCATCTACACACATGTCAGATAGCAATAGAGTACCAATTCAGTATCCTAAAGTAGGGACCGACTTTGAACTCTAGAATTTACCTCCCCATCTCCCTAGTAGAGCTTATGTCACCCACTAGTAGACCTTTTACACTTTGAACTATTTTGTTCCTTTGTTTTTCGAACCCCAAGGTTATGTTTTCCAATCCTAGTGTCATTTTTTCGCATACATTGTACCATGTATCTCATTTACATAACATACAACTCATCACATGTATCATCTTAAGCACATAGCATTTAAGCACATAATTATGAATGCACAATGTATGCAATGGTCTAAACTCATGCCTAACAACCCTAGGTAAATCGTATACCTAGGCTCTGATACCAAGCTGTGACACCCCTAAAATCAGGGTCCCATTGACAATCCATCAACCCACGAAAATGCCCGTGAGTGCCGCTTGATCCGACATCACGCTAATATTATCCCGTTACCAGAATCTTACATCACACGTAACACCCGTGTTCCATTAATCATTTAATCCTATTGAGGTTCAATGTACCCCAATATATCTCCATTTAAGTCCATTTGTATCATTAGAACCAAATGATGAAAAGCCCAAGGCCTTGGAAGAAAAATAAAAAAAAATTTTAAAATCTGTCAAAGTGTACCGGTACGTGTATTAGTACGCATGGCTCACTGGTCCTCACCGTACCGGTATGCTGTGTCTTCTGGACCTCGCCGTACCGATATGTTGTGTCCTCAGGTCCTCGCCGTACTGGTACGCTGAGCCCATTTTTCCTTGTTTCACTTGTTTTACATTCCAAGTCCATTCCAAACTCAACCAAATTCATCCCAAACATGTATAAAGATGTTTTCTACATTATACATGATCCATACAAGTCTATTACAACCTATTCCATACATTTCATTGATTTACATGAAATTTCATATAAAAACTAAGTTTTTCACAATAATGTTACAAAAATTCAATAGTTACACAAAAATGTGTCATACAAACCACAAGTCGGCTCTCTTCATCCTTAAGGTCCTGTGTGACGGCCTTCCATCGGCGTGTACCCCGCACCTGAAATATTTTTCCATATAGGGTGAGCCAATGCCCTGTAAAGTATTTCCTACAAAGGCTACTCCCCAACCTAAGTGCATATGCAATGTTCACATGCCACATTTCATTAACAACAATCGTTCCAATCAAGACTAATCAATCTATGTTGGAATTTAACATGTCATGGCATGATATAAGATGACACCCACTTATGCAACTCAACTCGAGCCCTCACCGGCTCCTTTCCCCCATGCAATACCATAAGTACTATGATCGAGTTTTCCAACCCCCGCCAATGGCCTCACTCATCCAATGACCATTTAAGATTTTCCAGGGTCTTTGTAGGGGTGGTTGTTTATGGACTCACACCAAGGGTCACCCAATCCACACAAAATTTACGAACTTCCATCGAGGGTTCTGCGTACACCCACACATTTCATGGACTGTACCAGGGGAGTGCATATCCCATCACCAAGCCTTGCACCCGAGGGATCTTCTAACCTTTCTTGCTAACCCCAACCCTAATCACCATGTAATCTGTGAAACTCGGCCAGGTCTTTGACCAAGCTTACTTGAGCCCACTAGTCATCCACCGAGTGTGGTGTTGACAACAACCATGCACACACACCCATACATGTGATGTCTCCATGCATATGCAATACAATGCACCATTGTTATTTCAATGCCATGCCTCACATGTGATGAATGCCACATGTATACATATCCTATGCATATAAACACTAATTCCATCACTATGTCAATATATCAAAGAGCTTATATTAACATTTCATATCCACCCATGATTCTCAAGCATGTTATTTCATATATGCCAATAACACACTTAATTTCTAAAGCATGAATTTAAACACATAGCATGCCCACATTATACAAATTTTTCATGAATCACTTTGGGGCAAAATTCACATAACCCCAAGGTACAAAATTCCATGGAATTATACAAGCAATCACCACACATATCAATTCCACGTTAGGAATTCATTTGTTAAACTTTTTTCATACTCATTTCATCAATTTTCATCAATTCCACAATCATAGGCAAATGATATATATATCCATCAATCTACCCATTACATATAACACCCTAGGTTATAAAATAAACCCAAGTAGGAAGGAACCCTACCTCTTGAAGCGTGAAACCAATTTAGAAGACCTTCTAGAACTTCAATCAAGCTCAAACCCTTGATTTTTCTCAAGTCCAATTTTTCAACCTTTGGTGAAAACCCTTGTTTTTGGTACGTAAGCGTAGCCTTCGACGAGGAGGTCAACTTTTCCTCTTGGCCTGAGTGGATTCGACCGCTCGAATCTTGTAGACCGTAGAGAGAAGTGAAGAAGCTTCTCTATTTCCCTCTCTGCCCTCTTATCGGGTAACGGCTGAACACAATGGGGGAAAAAATCAGATTTCCCCCCCCCCCCCATTTATACCCTCTAATTTACTTGGCTCATAATGTGCCGCACGACCTCTTCTTTCCGGGTCCATTTTCGTTCCGAAATAATTTAATTTCGATCTGGTTCAAGTTCAAAATATTTTTATTTTAAATTGTCTTAAATTATTTTTCAAATTTTGAAATTTTATCTAAAATCCCATTTTTGGGTTACCCGAAACTCAACTGCCTCGTAAAACGTAAAAAACCGACTATCTCAAAATTCAATGAAATTTGACAAAGTAACTAAATTTTCTGAGACGAATCCAACAGTGAGGTTCATTTCATCATCCAAGATGTAGAAAAATTCAGGTTTACAATCCGTATCGTAGTGACAAATTATCGTTTTGCCCTTGTTATAAAAATTTTAAATTTACCTGGGTTTTACAATCTTGATACTCTAATCCAACCTCACACATAGGAGAATAATATCTAGTTTGGTGATCTACCAAACCCATCGGAGAAAAATTCGTACTGAGAGTCTTGGGTGTGTCTTAGGATTAATCAAGGCCTAAACGATCCACATGGTGGTGAGTTCAAGCAAAGTTGTCCATAACGTCAAAGAGAGAGTTTTGGCAGAGAGATCTATTGAAGTAATGAGCGTTTAACTAGGGTATTGGTTGAGGTATAAAACTCAAGTACTTGTAAATTGACTTTGCAATAGTAGATTAGCCTTTGGTGAACCCCGAGTAGTTATTCGCAGTTTCTAATGAGGAAAGTTTCCATGTCAACAAATTACTTATGTTATTATTGTTTATTTACGTATACATTTGCAATTAATGGACACACACACCCCATGTGTTTGATGGTTTGATTGTTTAGTTTTCAAATTCATTAACAAGGGTTTTGGTGATCATAGACTAGATTGGGATCGCCGTGTGAGATTGAGTGTTAATTAATAATTGAAAAATTCACAACATCCATCTACATGTCTTGTTTGGGTTGTTCTTGTTAAAAGGGATTCTCACACTTAATTGTTTGATTAATTTGAGAAGAGGTAATTGAGATAGACATAAGTTAAAATTGGAATAACCTATTTAACCCCTCTAGGTAGTTTATTAATCCCACATTTTTAATTATGAGGGACGATGCATTCCATATTCTAAGATAATATTCTTAACAATTTGTATCAGAGTGGGCCTCCTTTTAGGATTGTATTAGGCACTTTGTAGGCATTGTTGTTCGTTTGCTTGAATTGCCTCGTTTTTATTGCTTTGAGAATTATTGTGACTAGAAGTTACTTTTGAGTGGATTCTCAAAGAGAATGAGGTTTAATAGCACGACTACCACTTTTTAACGTAAGACTTATGCATATTAGAAGGCTCAAATGAGGGGTTTTCTAAAATGTCTTGATGAGCATATGTGGTTATATGTGCTATAGGGATGGAACAACCAAACAATCACTACCCCTATAAAAGGTGATGACTCTGTCGTTGAAACAAAACTCCACAACACTTGGGTGAAAACCGAGTGTGATTGAGTCGGATGGAACTTGAAAGGATTGAATGTGATATTGATACCGAATATGTTTAAGAGGATAGATATTTTTGAAACCAACAGAGAAGCATGTGACATCTTACAAGTAACCCACGTAGGGACTCGGAGAAGATTTCTTGCCTCCAAATGTACATCTCACAGTTCAAAACTTTGAGGATGCAAGTGGATAAAATTTTTAGTGTTTTTTATGCTAAACTAAGTGATATTGTTAACTCATCCTTTGTATTCGATACCAAGTATAATGATGCAAAAAAGTAACTAGAAAATCTTGATATCTTTTTTGAAGAGGTTTCTTGCTAAGGTAAAAACCTTCGGAAAAAGCATCAATTTGAAGAAGGTGAAAATTGAAAACCTAGTTGAGTCTATTTTGAGTTTTGAGATCTCTTACCGCCCAAAAACTCGAGGGCTATAGCTTTGTGCTCAACGAAAGAAGGACATAAATATGAGTCACTACACTTGGGAGAAGAGGATGTAGCTTATCTTATGATACAGTTCAAAAAATACTTCAAGTCTAGTAATGCTAACTCCTCTAGGTTAAAGGGTAAGTTGAGCAGACTAAAAACTCGCAAGGAGGGAAGAGATTAAAAAGGGAAGAAATCTCAACAAGAGGTTAAGAAAAAGGGGCAAGACATCCAATGCTTTGAGAACCTTTGAGATGCATCTGATCAATTATGTGAGTCATTCCTCAAAAAGAAAATAGGGTAATTTCTTTGAGCTCGAGGCTCAATGCTAGTGAAGAAGAGAAAAGAATCCTCCATGTGGACTTAGAAAAGTCCAAGGCCCAAATTTGTAGGCTTGTTGATGAGATTAAGTCCTTAAAGGTCAAATTGAGCTTCCTTGAAAATGAATGTTATGGGCTTGTATAGACAAAGAAGGGTCTTGAGTTGAAGTAGATAAAACTTGATAGAGAATTTCATGAATCCCAAGAGCTCTCAAGAAAACTTTTCTTAGTATGGGAAAATGTTGATGGGATGTTGTCTTTAGGGAAGAATGTTGGTGACAAACGGGGTTTGGATTTTCACATAAAAACACCACCACCATTACATCTTACAAGATCGTGTCTGTGAAGGGTAATACCAACCCATTACTCTCAGGAGTGAACACAAGTCTTCATGAGGCTAAAAATGGTAAGGGTATGCACTTAAAGAAGCTGGTTATTAAGGAAACTCAAGCAAAATAATTTGTATGTTACACCTGTGGAGAACACAATCACCATAGGTCACATTGCATGAAAAATAGGGAAGTCTTAAATAAGAAGTTCATGCATCTAGCTAGCCAATCCAAAGCATTGAAGTAATCAAATAATGAATCTAACTATGCTAATGGATATGTCATGTGAGTCTAAACAAAACAATGCATCACCTAGAAAGGATGCACACACTTGAGTTAATAGGGCTCCTCCTACTCCCAATGTAAACATTGATTTTACTACATGTGAAGAGAAGATAGTAAGTTTGACACCCATTTCCCAATAAAATTCAAGAAATTGGAAGGAAAAACAAGTTTGAGTGAGTAGACAGGACTTGGAGAGGCTCATTGCTTCAAGCAAATTGGGAGCCAAGAGTAATACCAAAGAGGTTGAGTCACCTAAAAAATAAGCGGGGTGAGTGTATAGACCTAGGAGCACAATGCCTGCATTGCATTAAACACCCTAGGTTCATGCATTATACATTTTTTTATTTTTTTTATTTTGATTTATTTTCTTCCATGAAAATTGAAAATCCAAAAAGATTTTTGATGCCTAGTTGGGCATTCTTCTTAAGATTTATGGTAGTTTGTTTTTCGTTGTTAGTGCATATTTATGCATGTTTTTCTATTTTTATATTATTAATAAAAATCAAAAACATTGGAAAAAGAAAAAAAAAACAAAACAATTTTATTTTGTTGTTGATCATTGTAATCACACTTTGATTTGATTTGATTTGTGTGTATCCATCATTAATTCAAAGTTAAGTGCATTATTATGAGATATATTACAGAATAGAGAACTTGATAGTTAAAAATCATAGTGCATCATCCTTGAACCAATTCTCTTTTCCCTAGCATTCTTGGTTAATGAGTTTTTTTTCTTTTTTTTTTGTGAAAATTCAAAAATCATGTAACCTACAATCATTCACCTTCATATTTAGGAGTGTAGCTAACTTGATTGATTAATGACCTTACATGAATCTAAGTGTTTGAAATGAGTGAACACATAACTGAATGTTAGTAAAGTCCCAAATCCCTTCTAAGATGCCAGAGAGTCAATTGCGAGAAATCAGCCTAATGTGGCCAACTATTAAGTGACGCATAAAAAATTGAATGACTAGTGTCAATTGCACTTAAATTTTTTAGAATACTCTATGAATTGCTTATATATAAAATCTCAAAGAGCTAAGTTCATAATGTATACAAGCATACATTGAAAAAGTATGAAATTCACAATCGTGTTAATTGAAGCCATTATGAGAAGAAGGGACTTAAAACTAGGGGGATTGTTTAAAAAGAAAATAAAATATGCATATAATACACTCTCTAACTAGTTATGTCTTCACTTAGATGATGTATTAGAAATTCATATAATTTTTTATTAATCATTTAAACTAGATGGATTCCTAATGGCGTCGTAGTATGGTTTGATACATGGTACACTTGAATTGATGAAAGAAGAATATTCGAATATGTGAGAATGAAATTGAACTAAGTGAGAGGATATTGCCTTAGGATGTACGAGAATTGAGTTCTGCATTCATTAATATGCCTTAGAGTAATGTGCAAGATAATAAAATAAGGATGGATATGCTATATTGACAATGTGGGATTTTCATTATTATTGACATTTTGCATTTGATTGTTGAAATTGAAAATTGCATTACATATTTTGATCTTTCTTTCATTCATGCATGTGCATATAGCTGCATTTAGGCTGTACATACACCCATGCATGTTTCTAACGCTTAAAGGATGGATTGGAAAAGTTTGTGAGGAGTCAGATTGGGCTATGGAAGTGTTGAAAGCTGAACTGTTAGTTGGACAAAAAAGCCTTAGAGATAGTTCTAGCGACCTTGACACCGCTCAAGTAACCTTTGCGATTAGTCGGCACCTATGGTTTTAATAGAATGACAGACAAATTTTTTGCATTCCAAACACAATCCGGTCCAAAACCCTCACCCTTCAGTCCCAAACTAATTCTTGAGTATTCCTAGGGTTGATTTGATAGTTCATTCACAGGATTTACACACTTAAAACTAGATACTTAATTTGTTTGTGATCATACCTCTACAAAGAGAAAAGAGATTTAAGGTTAAGGAAGTTCAAAAGGAAGTCAAGGTGATCTTTGATGAGAGCCCTCCATTCCAAACCTGGAGTACGAAAAGAGGTACAAGGTTGGGTATGCTTCCAGGCCGGTGATGATTTTGCGGGGAGTTAACTTTGATGAGGTAATTTTTCTGTCCCTATCAATTTCTTTAATTGAGGGTGGACTTGATTATTCGTGGTCCCAAAGCCATCAAATGATATTATATTCAGAGAGTTTGATGCTCATATTCGAAACCCAGATACCCAAGCTGGCTATTTTGTCACCTACATTCGAGTGATTGAGTTTACTTTTTCGCTGTCTCTCATTACTACCACCCTTGGCTTAACTAGGGCTGAGAATGATGCCCTTGATGCTAGGCTGATCAATGAGCTGCCTCATCTCTCTATTGCTATTGTTGAGCTTAACGAAATACCAAATCCTAGAATTTGGGTTAAGCCTAATAGTCAACTATAACATAGAATCGAAGAGCCACACCTCAAATTTTTTAGTCCAGAGAGCACACATGCTATATACCATAAAGAATCAATTAGATCTTGATTTACCCATGTTGATACTAGGGTCTATTCGGCAAGTCTTTGAGGGTAGGAAAGTGTTAGATGGTCTTTCTTTTGGATCGTTGGTCACTCGCATCTGCAAGGGTCAAGGAGTAGTGATCTTGCCTAGGAATAAGACGCTAAACCCCATGAGGCCTCTGAACAAGAGTTTTCAAAGTAGAGTAGAGCTTAATCTAAGTATGTCGAAGTGAAGGAGGGAGAAGATGAGATGGAGGATCTACATGTAGAGACTGGACCTTGAGCACCACCAATAGTTCACTCTTAGTCAAGTACATCTAGAGAACCACCCCACTTGATTCTAGTTTGTATTTACTTGCTACCCCATTGGCATTAGTGGTTGATATGCTTACTAGGATTCAATAGCATTTGAAGGAGCATCATCGCCTCACTTCACAGAGACTAAATGCTATGGATGCACTGATTTTAAGCTTAGAGTCTGTTCAATAGTCAACTTTAGATCTATAACACGTAGCAGGAGCTGCTTGATTTTATGAGACTTAGTATCAGACCATATGGGAGTTTTGAGGGCTCATTATTAACTTAGATTTATATGTCACATTTTTCCATTGCTTGTTTCAGTTTGTCTAAGCATTCTATATGTGCTTTAAATGTTTATGTTTTTTATATCATGAGCCTCTACTTGCTTGTTATAATTGTATGTTTGACACTTTGTGATAAAAAAAAAAAAGGAGNAACCCAGATACCCAAGCTGGCTATTTTGTCACCTACATTCGAGTGATTGAGTTTACTTTTTCGCTGTCTCTCATTACTACCACCCTTGGCTTAACTAGGGCTGAGAATGATGCCCTTGATGCTAGGCTGATCAATGAGCTGCCTCATCTCTCTATTGCTATTGTTGAGCTTAACGAAATACCAAATCCTAGAATTTGGGTTAAGCCTAATAGTCAACTATAACATAGAATCGAAGAGCCACACCTCAAATTTTTTAGTCCAGAGAGCACACATGCTATATACCATAAAGAATCAATTAGATCTTGATTTACCCATGTTGATACTAGGGTCTATTCGGCAAGTCTTTGAGGGTAGGAAAGTGTTAGATGGTCTTTCTTTTGGATCGTTGGTCACTCGCATCTGCAAGGGTCAAGGAGTAGTGATCTTGCCTAGGAATAAGACGCTAAACCCCATGAGGCCTCTGAACAAGAGTTTTCAAAGTAGAGTAGAGCTTAATCTAAGTATGTCGAAGTGAAGGAGGGAGAAGATGAGATGGAGGATCTACATGTAGAGACTGGACCTTGAGCACCACCAATAGTTCACTCTTAGTCAAGTACATCTAGAGAACCACCCCACTTGATTCTAGTTTGTATTTACTTGCTACCCCATTGGCATTAGTGGTTGATATGCTTACTAGGATTCAATAGCATTTGAAGGAGCATCATCGCCTCACTTCACAGAGACTAAATGCTATGGATGCACTGATTTTAAGCTTAGAGTCTGTTCAATAGTCAACTTTAGATCTATAACACGTAGCAGGAGCTGCTTGATTTTATGAGACTTAGTATCAGACCATATGGGAGTTTTGAGGGCTCATTATTAACTTAGATTTATATGTCACATTTTTCCATTGCTTGTTTCAGTTTGTCTAAGCATTCTATATGTGCTTTAAATGTTTATGTTTTTTATATCATGAGCCTCTACTTGCTTGTTATAATTGTATGTTTGACACTTTGTGATAAAAAAAAAAAAGGAGAATTTTTGCAGTAAATTGGGGTGAAATGTGATTAATTAGCTAGGTTTAGTGAATGGGAATAAAGTAAGGGGGAGTTTGTTGAAGTACTAAAGGGGAGTACATACATAAACTTGGCATGAGGTCACCTATTTGCTTTGTTTATTTTCACTTGTTATTTTACTTGTGAACACTAACTAAGGGGGAGAATTTGTTGTGCATTTTCTATAGTTTCTCAAGAATATTGGGTACAAATTTTTTTATATATTTTATGTATGTTGCATGATGTTAGCATGAAAATATCCTATGTTTCTCTTAGTATATCCATGTCATGTCTTTCATACATATGAGGTTTTTCATGAGTTACTAATTCGAGTTGTGGTGTGTAGCAGTTATGATCTTCAAAGCATCATCCGAAGATAGTTCTTGTACAAAGATATTGAGATTTAGAGACTTGTATATGATTGTTGAGAATTCTTTACAATTCGTTTTGTTCAATGGTTTGCAGGTTGTAATTATAAAAATCTTATTTGTTTATTTTGTCGTGAAATTTCCAAAGGGGGAGATTGTTAGGAATATATTTGTAATAGGCTAATTTTGTAATATTTTTTTTGTAAATCTCAACTTATTCCATGGTCATGATGCTACAAAATTTAAGATTTGAAAGCTTCAAATAACGAAGGAGTTCAAGCTGTAGTGACACAGCAAAGATGCTCTGAATGCACCTTCAAGCTTAGGACAAAAGGTAATGTCCTTAGAGAACTAAGAACCCTTGGTTTAATTCTAGACTTAATAATCATTAAAGGTGGCAAATGGACGGATTGGGTTGGTTATAGGGTGGTTCAATATGGGTCGGGTGCAAAACAAATCCAATCCATTTTCAACCCGCTTAATAAACGAGTTATAATGAGTTAGATCATAATGGGTTGGGGTTAAACCCATTAACCCATAAAATAATTAAAACTCTTAATATGAACACATACTAATACACTAAAAACATACATACTAATATACCAAAACACACACACACATTGATGCATTAAAACATACAAACTAATACACCAAAAATATACACATATACTATCACACAAAAAATGCAAACACATTTAATAAAAAAACCAAAATATACACACATACACTATTCACCAAAATACACACACATAATGGGTCGGGTTAGGTCGACCCTAGGCCATGGGGTGATCTGTGGGTCTACCCGCGGGTTGCAAGCCTTGAGTCAGTCCATAGGTTATGGGTCGCAGGTCATGAGCGGGGTATATAGTATACGTTTTTTGTGTACTATTGTGTGTGTATGTGTTTTGTTGTATGAGTGTATATGAGTGTATTTTTTTTAGTATATTACTATATTTATTTAATTTATTACTTGTGTAATTTAATAAAAAGATAATTACTCAACTCAATTGGTACCCACCTATAATCCATCTTAACCCACTTAATTAAAATGAATTATATTTCCCAATCTATAAGAATCCACATTAATTAATATAGGTACCCAATCCATTTATTTATAGGTGGGTTGATGGGTAATGGGTTAAGATTGCTACCTCTACTTAAGATGATTAGGGTAAAATGAAATTGGTATTTAATCCGTTAATGACTCATAGTTGTTCTTCAAATAAATTCTTTTTTAAACCTTTATTGTGGAGCTTCATTAATATTTTAGGTTCTCCATCATCATCCAGCGCAACCATGAAAGCTTCCCCTTCAATCTCAAAATGACTTTGGAGGATGGTTCTATGCTTGCTTCTACACAACTCTGTGTCTCGTGGATCTACATATATCGGAACTGATCCACCATTGATTATATCGCTCCCATTGTCCCTAGGAGGTGACAACTATTTTCTCAGCCTTTACCTGACTGGTGGGTATATCTCTTTGAGGATGATCTAACTCATAGAGTTCTATTCCTTTAGACGCATCTCCTCTGCTAAGAAAATCCTATTCAAGTAAAACTACATCCCGTGACTCAATTTCAATTACCCTTCAATCAAGTTGTTCAACTATGAACACATAGCCCTTAGAGTGCTCATAATAGAGGATAAAGATACATTTCTTCCCTCTTGGACCTAACTTCCCATACCAAGGAGAAGTATTGTGTACATAAGCCGTTGAACCCTATGGCTGTAAATTGCTTAAGTTAGGTTTTGCACCTATCCATAACTCATATAGGGTAGAAGAAACTAAATTAGAAGGAACTCAATTAAGGATGTAGGTAGTAGTGAATAAACCATCTCCCTAATATGAACTTGGAAGTTGAGCCAGTGCCATCATCGACCTAACCATGTCAAGTAAAGTATGATTTCACCTCTCCGCTACACCATTTTGATGCAAAGTGCCAGGTATTGTCAATTGCCTAATTATTTTTTTTCTCTACACAATTCTTTAAACTATTTAGATAGATACTCGTGACCTTGATTGGTTCTAAGAGCCTTAATGCTATTGTCTCCCTGATTCTCAACCTCTTTAATGTAATGTTTGAAGCAATCCAATGCTTTGGACTTATGAGAAATCAGATAGACATGATCAAAACGCGTAAAGTCATCTATAAAAGCGCTGAAATATGATGCACCATGTCTTTCCTTCATATTAATTGGATCACAAATATCTAAGTGTATTAATTGCAATGGAACAGATGTTCTGTTGGCCTTACCAAATGGTTTTCTAGTTTTTTTGTTGGCAAGGCAATTTTCATATATGGGCAAGTTGATAGTAGCGAGTCAGGATTGGCTCAACCTCATCACTAGGTCCTAGATGTTTGAGGTAGAGTTAGATTAGGATACTTGGTCCTAGGTCCTTATCACCAGCTATTGATTACTAAAAGTAACATTTTACTAGGATTCTAGGTCCTAGGTTGGACCTTAGTTGAGTAGGGCTCGCATAGGAATTGGAAATGCATGTGGACTTGTCGTAGCTTGATCAAGGATCAAGTAGCTAACTCTGGGAGACTTCTTGTATGGGGTGCTGACTAGGAGGGACCTCCCCCAAGGAGGTGCTGACATATAAGCCCCTACCCACTGAAATGCTGATAGGCAGAGACCTGCCCCAAAGAGGAGCTGACCAGTAAGGGGTTTCCTAGTTTGGTGCCGACCGAAAAATAACTCCCCAAGTGGGTATCGAGTGGCACTCATTTCCTTATGCCTCATAATTGCCCCCATTACTCAATTAACAAAAGGAGTTAATTAAGGTATGCATTTTTTGGTCTAATAGGATCAAGGAAGATAGGCTTGAGAAGCAACTTAAGGATTCCAGAGTGGAGAATGTCTTCTTGAAAAAAAAGGTTACTAAGGTAGAAACTCGAGCTAGCGAGCTTCAAGAGGAACTTGTTAAGGCTAATAGTAAGAATACTAAGATAGATAATCAAGTGAAAAATGTTGTCTACGATCATTACTATAGGATTTTGGACAAAGTCAAGAAGAAACTAGTTCTTTGAAAATGGTTAAGGATGAGCTCTCAAGGCAACCAGGATTGATGGGTCATATCCAACTTGGGAGGACGTTCACTGGCCTGAGAGTGATTTCATGATTCTTGAGATCATAGAGAAGTTCCTTGGTAGTGGTGGTTTGAGTCTTCTAACACCTATGCCCCCGTTCTGACTAAAGGGGGAAGGTCCCCACAAGTTAAGGCATTTGATGCTCGAAGGTGACACGTCCTTAAGAAAGGCTAAGTAGCTTGGTGAGAAACTATGGAAGTTGTTAGTCATCTGTCAAAGACTGAGTAACTTAAAGGGTAACCTTGGAGGTTGCATAGAGGTGAAGTAGCTTGAAGGTCAACTGTGGACGTTGTATAAAGGTGAAATAGCTTGAAGAGAAATCGTAGAGGTTGGCTTAATGTGCAACCACAGAGGATGGCTAGAGGTGAAAGAGCCCTGAGGTGCAACAATGACGATTGGTTATAAATACAACCATGAAGGTTTGCTTGAGGTGTAACCATGGAGGTTGGTTGGAGACAAAGGAACCTTGAGGTGCAACCACGATGGTTGGCTTAAGGTACAACCACGGAGGTTATCTTAAGGTGCAATCACAAAGGTCGGCTTGAGGTATAACCATGGAGGTTGGCTAGAGGTGCAACCATAAATGCTGCAATAATCATAAATAAAGGAACGCTTAGAGTTGTGAAAACAAATGTCTCTCTACAAATCAATGAGAATGAGAAACAATTATCTTTGAAGACTTCTTGAACTAATAAGACATTGTCGACTAAGCTAAAAGTAAAATTTAGTTATCTGGTTGGTCATCTGATTGAATTTGTTGTTCTTCCTTCTCCTTGGTAATTTTTTCCTTGTAAATGTACAGAGAGAGGTGAACTTGTTTGACCAATTCTTCCAGGTTAAACTTTAGTGCCTAGCAACTCTCCATCCAGTAGCCTTTGTTCTTGTGATGAGAATAATGGAGATTTTGGTCCCATTTTGATGGATCTCCTATCATCTTAGGTGGCCACCTAAAATACTCCTTGTATTTGATTTGGTTTAGGACATGATAGATAGGCTCCTTTGTAGGAGTCTCTTGTCCCCTTGGATGACCCGTCTCTCCTTGATTGGTTGGAAGTGTTGTCTTCCTCCTTTTGGTTCTTCTTTGATAGTTGGTCAACTCTTTACCTGCACGTACTTCTTGATATGCTCCTACAAGTGTGATATACTCTGGGGGTGGCCACATGGTAAGTTACTTTCTCAATTCGTTTTCCTTGGGGAGGCCCAAATAGAAAAAGACAGCGGCAGTTTTCTCATCGCACTCTTCTCTCTCGGTAAAGGTTTCCAAGTACCACGTGGCATACTCTTGGAGAGTCTCTCTACATTTCTGGCGTAATACCAAGAGTGTGTCAATTGTCACCGGCTCTTGAATATTGGCTATGAATCAAGAAATGAAATCTATGACGAGCTATTCTCAAGACAAGACCGAATTCATAGGTGTCCCATGAAACCACTTAAGAGCCGATCTCCCCAAGTAGGAGGGGAACATTTTACACATCAACACCTTATTGCTCCTCCAAAGGGCCATCTTTTTAGTAAAGGTTGCTATGTGAAGCACGAGATCAGACTTGCCATCATACAAACTCAAAGGAAGGAGGAGAGAACTTACATTGGAGCTCTACTTCTCGTATGGACCGAACAAAAAGGCATAGTTTTCACATGAAGATGGTCATAAACTTCGCGGGCTAGCTCAATGTAGGTACACTTCTATCTTTCATAATCGTCATACCACTCATCTCATTTAGAGCGATGGGTTAAACTTCCATGTCATTCTCTACGTTTCTTAGGGGCAGTGTCCCTCATAATGAGGGGGAAATTTCTAGATGAAGAGTCCCTAGGAAGCGTTAAGAAGTAGAGCATCTCGGTAGGTACCTTCCTTGATGGTGAGCATGGGTTGAATAGCTCCTTACAGAGACCTTCTCATATGATGGGTAAATTGAGCCTCATGAGAGCAATCGTTGTGCTGGTCACTTTAACAAGAGGATATTGAACCTGAATAGCAAGTTTGTTACCCCTTTGGTGAAGGAACCCTTGCTTGAGGGCTTCTAATTCCTATGTCTTATTTTTTTATTGCTTCCTAGTAGGCCACCTCGTTGGCTAATTCGCCTTCTCAGTCAAGGGTTGATAGATTGTGACATCAAGGGTACTATTATTCTGGGCACTTCTGCCCATCTAGGAGCAACATTTGGTAAGCCACTTAGGGGTCGTAGTTTGAGGGGTTTTCAAGGATTGAAGATAGTGTAAGAGTCATGCAGTAGTCATTGGGTCATTGTTCCTCTAGCTAGACATGGTTCAAGACTTCTAAGTTGTCAGAAAACTCAGTTGTTTCCCACAAATGGAGCCAATTGTGCAGGAATAATTTCACACTATGAGTCTCCATCATGTACGGACGGAGAGGACAGTGAGGAAATCTTGAGTAACCTACAATTAGAGATAACACCTAGGTGAACCGATAGTCGAAGGCGGCTAAAGGGACTTCGATGCCTAAGTAAGATCTCAAGTCAAAGAAGAAGATGTAGTTAATACATAGGATTGAATCCCTTACTTGGTACCCCAGAGGCCTTTATTTATAGCAATAGAGAGATCTATCAAAAATGAACCTGAACTCTAGGTTGATTGACTCAACCTCATCACCAGGTCCTAGAAGTTTAGAGAAGAGTTAAATTAGGACTCTTGGGCCTATGTCATTATCATCAGCTCCTGGATACTTGGAATAGCATTTAACTAGGATTCTAGGTCCTAGGTTGGACCTTAACCAACTAGGACTCGCCTAGAGGAAATGGGCACGCATGTGGACTTGTATTAGCTCGATCAAGGATCAAGTGGCTAACTCTAGGAGGCTTCAGGTGTGAGGTGCCAACTTGTAAGGACCTACCCCAAGGTGGTGCGGACCGGTAGGCCCTTACTCACTCAAATACCAACCGAAAGAGACCTCCCCCAAGGGGGTGCCAATAGGCAGAGAGTTGCCTAGTTTGGTGTCGACTAACATATGACTCCCCAAGGGGGTGCCAACAGGCAGAGAGTTGCCTAGTTTGGTGTCGACTAACATATGACTCCCCAAGTGGGTGCCGAGCGACACTCACTTCCTTATGCCTTACAAGTACGTTTCACAACAAAAACCAATTTGACTCTAAAACTAACAGCTACAGTAAAATATTAACAAACACTAGGAGTTTGAATAAGTTAGAAAAAATACTAAAATAGTAAAATATGAAATTCATATATGAAAAATCAAAAATCTAACAAAAAATCACATCATAAAACATTCACAATAATTTTGAAGAAGAGAACATATGTTATGTCGAAAAAAAAACATCAAAGAATAATGAGACAATAACCTACAATACATAATAATACAAATAGTGAAATACTAATTTTAGCAGCATAAACAATTTAACTCTAAGACTAACAAAAGCAGTAAAAAATAAACAAACATTGCCAGTGTCAACCAGTTAGTGGATAATAATAGTAATAATAATAATAATAAAATGTGAAAATTCTATAAAACAAATCAATAACTAACAAAAATTGCATTATAAAACAATTAAAATAATTTTGAAGAAGTTAAACACAATAAATATCATAATAACATAAAATTTGACATAATTTACCATGTATATAATAATAATAAATTGCTAATAATGATATTATTTAGCATAGAATAAAATTCATACCCTATGCTTAAAAAAAAGGGGGTAAAATACACTTTTGGTCTCCCAAAATATCCAGTTGGTGTCTATTTGATTTCCGATCTCTCAATTGTGTTAATTTGGTCTCAGATGTTCATATTTTGTATCCAGGTGGTCTAATTTTTAACATCCATCTGAGAGCCTTTCACAGATCATGTCATGCGCCATCCATGTAGGGTATATATGGAACTTACCTACCAGTTATCATTCTTCTCTCTATTAAATAGAGTTTGCCTCTTCAGATGCACTTTCATCTTCTCTCTCTAGAGAAGCAAAGAAAGTAGGGATTTGGTGGTTAATGCTCTTCCACTTTGATCAGTGTTATAGCAATCAACACATGCAGAAGAATATGGATGGTCGTGTTTATGGTGGTGACGACATTGGTAGTAAGTATTTTCGTCTGAATTGTCTTGGCCATTTTGTCTTTACCTTTTGTTCTACAAAAACATATGTTCATGATGGTATTTTTGTGGTCCCATATTTTTGTTTTGTTCACCCAACTTCATCTATAGAATGATTTTTTAATAAAATGCTCTTCCGCTTTGATCAGAGTTATATTGGTCAAATGTTTGTTTAATCACCCAACTCTAATTAAAATATTACTCAATGTTATTATATTATTTGTGTAGTCCCATGTTCTGAGCTGATATCGATAGAAGTTCATCATGGTGGGCAACTCATAGATACACCAGCGAAAACATATGTTGGTGGGAAGGTTGATACTGTAAAAGGTATTGATCCAGACAAATTCTCTTTGTTGGAATTAGATGATATCGCTAAAAAGCTTGGGTATGCACCATATTAGGCCTTCTACTACAAAGTTCCTCATTGTGATATGACGAATGGTTTGAAGCATGTATCTTGTGATGAGGCAATAATGCAAATGTTTCGGTGTTTGCCAAGTAATAAACTTGTTCGGGTGCATTTTGTGCATCCATATGGTTTGCTAGAACATGGTGAAAATGACCCAATGGGTAGTGGAGAGACAAACTCTAAATCAGATTCTGAATATGTGGAGGAAGAAAACCAAACTGGTTTAGAGTCCACAAAATATGAAAATATTGTTGATGAATATGGAATGTGCAATGATGATAATGAGGATGTAGAAGTTCAATGGCCCAGTTCTAACAGACAAGAGTGATACAAAGGGTTTGCAAGGCATTCTAATGTCAATGAAGAGTTGAACCCTAAAGATATTAACTCTGATTATGGATCCTAAAGTGAACTAGTTAGCATTGACAGCTCATCTGGAGAGGAGTGTGAAATACCAAGAAAGTATAAGTTCAAGCAATTCAGACCTGAGATAGACATGAGCAACCCCTAGTTCAAATTAGTGATGTTTTTTGTTACATCAATTGAATTTAAGGATACTATTAGAGAATATTCATTTAAGAATCAGAGGAATGTTAAAATAATTAAGAATGACAAGAGAAAGGTGAGGGCTATTTGCTAGAAAGGGTGTGGTTGATTATTGTATGCATCTGAAGTACAAGGTAAGGGTGGGTTTCAAGTGAATACTTGTGTCAGCAAGCACTTATGTGGTAAATCAAACTACAATAGGAACATGAACTCCCCAATTTTTGCCAAAAAATATATGGAAGAACTCAGAATAAATCCCAGAGAATAGTAGAGAAATCAGAGTAACAAAAGTACATGTACACTTTGAATACCAGAGAATAGTGAAGGGAATAATGTTCAAGGTGTCCAAGGGGCTAGACAAAGCATTGGACAAGGGGTTGGGGCCAGAGCACCGAACCAGTGATTGGATAAGAACCTAGCCAGAGCATTGGTGGAGGCAACATGCTTCAAGCTGGTAGAGAAAGAGGATAGCCAAATCGAGTTAAAGCTGTAGTCAAAAGAAGGCAACCCAATGGTCAAGTAGGTAGGGGAAGATGTATTGCTCTGAGCAAATGTAGATGTAATGGACTTGGAATTGAAAGAGGCAGTCCCAATATGACAGAGATAGGTGTTGGACTAAGCAAGAGTAGTGGCATTGGATTGAGTAGAGGAGCTGGACCAAATATAGGATTAAGCAACGGCAAAGGTATGACAAACAGAGGAGTTGGAAATCAAACAGGTCAAGGTATAGGGCATGTCCATCCTCATGAACAGGTTAGTGTACTATGAAGCATATGTTTATAGAAGATTTGCTTATTTTTCAATGTAATGAACCTTTAGAATTGGTTTTCATGCAAGTTGGTTTTCACAAATTTCATCCCTCAGGGCTATTCTCAAATAACACCAATTGCATCAACTAAAGGCACTTCTTAGACAACACCAATTGCATTAGCTAAAGGCACTTCTCAAACAAAACCAATTGCATCAATCATGTGAAAGGGTCAGAGATGCGTAACCCTATCTGCACTGGAAGCTGCTTCAAGAAAGTTCTGAACTTCACATGCGTTTTGGGACCTTTTGATACTAGTGTTTTTGGTTGGTAGATTGACCATTGTGAAAGTAAATATATTTTAGGGCCTTTTGACAAATTTTTTGTTGGCAAAATGATCAATATGAAAGTTTTACGATTGTAATGACAGTTAGTGGCCTTCTGTGTATGGAATGGTTTTGTTCTTTGCACCTTTGAATTGATGTTTGAATGTGTAAGTTAATAGCCACTCCAAAAACACAGTGACAATAATTCATGCTAAATAGAGATTTGATTGCACACAGTGATCAGTCTAATACACCGAGAATTACAAAGTGATATACATCACCAATGCAAATATGAAACACAATCTTCAACACAAGCAATGATCATTTCTCTCTCATTTTAACTTGTTGAATTTCATTTTCCATCCGATGCATTGGCTTCAATAATCCCGAGATAACAACCCTTGATCTTTCATAGATGGGGGCGTCGTACCACACAAAGTAATCACAACCTCTAGAGTCCTAAAAAATTAAGTATAAATTATGTAAGATTTCAAACAACAAACATTTGAAATTTACAAAAAAATCAAAAAATTTATAAACACTCAATTCATTTTACCCCATATTTCTCACAACAAAGAAATCTCCCCCCAGGATGAGAATCGGTCCACGAAGTTCTGAGTCTGCAGGCTTTACCATAGTAGCATGGCAATGCCATTTCTTTCTCTTACCAATGCCCTATTCTTTTCACATTGAAAACCTCATAGCCATTGTTCTTCATCAATTTTTCTTAGTATGTGTGTGTATCTTTCATGATCACTTGAGTTACCGAACTCTTCAGCCATAGACCCACCTATATATACACACAAAGCTAGGAGCAATAGGTTTCAATGGCAGAAAGCTTTCCCTCTATTTTGTTGACGTCATAACCTAGATGGAAGAAGGTTCAACGGTAACTGGTAGGTGAAGTTCCATAAATAACCCCACGTGGATGGTGCATGGCACAGTCCGTCAAAGGCTCTCAAATGGACATTAGATATTCGACCACCTAGATACAAAATATGAACATTAGGGGCCACATTGACACAATTGGAAGATTGGGGACCAAATGTACATTAACTGACTCTAGGAGGCTTCTTCAGGCATGGGGTGTCGACCGACAACGACCACCCCCAGGGAGGTGCCGACCGACAAGCCCCTACCCACTCAAATGCCGACCGACAAAGACCTCCCCCCAAGGAGGTGCCGATCAACAGGTGCCTACCAACTCAAACGCTGACCGACAGAGACCTCCCCCAAGGGGGTGCTGTAAAACCCGGATAAATTTAAATTTTTATGAAAAAATGGTAAAATAGTATTTTGCCATTATAATACGGGTTGTAAACCTGAAATTTTCTAAAACTCTAATGACGAAATGGACCTCACTGTTAGATTCATCTCGTGAAATTTATTTACCCTGTCAAATTTCATCGAACTCCGAGATAATCGAATTTTTTGCATTTTATGAGACGGTCGAGTCTAAGGTGACCCAAAAACAGAATTTTTTAAAAAAAAAAATTAAGGCAAATTAAAATAAGATTATTTTGAATTTGAACTGAGACGAAATTTAATCATTTTGAGACGAAAACGGACCCGAGAAAAAAAGGGTCATGTGGCGCGTTGTGGGCCAAGTGTTCGAAAACTATAAATAAGGGGGAAAATCTGATTTTTTGCCCCATTCTTCAGCCGATCTTCAATGTTGAGAGAAAGAGAAGGAAAGTGAGGAAAAACTCCAGTTTATCTCTAAGATACACAAGGATTGATTGCTCAAATCAACTCAAGGCAAGAGGAAAAGTTGTTCTCCTTATCGAGGGCTACACGGCTATACCAAAAAGTGCGGATCTTACTGAAGATCATCATATGGGATTTTTGAAAGCTAGGGATTCTAGCTCGTTTTTGGATTCTTGAAGGCTTCTACCAAGTGGTTTATGCTTCAAGAGGTAGGGTTTCTTCCTACTTAGGTTCATTTACAACCTAGGATATTTATATGAAATGGGTATGTTGATAGGATGTTATTTCACTTGCCTATTATGGTAGATTCAATGAAATGAGTATTGAAATTGGGTAGAATGAATTTTACCTTGAATTGGGTATGTGAATTTGACTCAATGTGATTCATGGAAATTGGTATTATGTGGGCATATTACGTGTTTATTTTATGCCTTGAAAATTAAGTGTGTTGTTGACACATATTATGTGATAACACGCTTGAAATTGTGGCTGGATATGAAAATGTTGATATATGCTAATTGATATATAGACATTGCTATGAAATTGGTAATTATATGCTTCAGATATAAATTGTCATGGAATATGTTTAAATGTGATAAATTTTGCTCATGTGACATCCTTAACATGTGGGCATGATATTGAGATAGCAATGACGCATTACATTGCATTTGCATGGGGGAAACACCTCTATAGCCATGAGGGTGAGTGTGTATGTGCATGGTTGATATCAAATACCAAATAAGTGGATGATGGGTGGCTCAGAAAAGTTGGATCGAATATCCGACTAAGTCACACGGTTGTGTGGATACAAAATTAGGTTGGGGTTAGCAAGAAGGGCTAGATTATCCCTTAAGTGAGAAACCCGGTGATTCGGAGACACTTCATTGGTATAAGATCTCATAAAGTATGTCGGTGTACGCGAAATCATTGGTGAAAGTCCATAAATTCCATGTTGGTTGGGTGTTATTGGTGTAAGTCTATAAATGTCCACCCCAAGAAAGACCTAGAGATTTTTACATAGTCATTGGGTGTGTAGCGCTAGTGGCGGGGCTTGAAAAGCTGATTTTATACCCATGGCATCACATGGAGAAAATGAGCTAGGGAGGCTCGGGTTAAGTTGCATGATTGAGTCTCATCTCATTTCATGGTATGACATTGCTAAAATTTCAACATTGAATAATATATTCTTGTTTGGGAATGTTGTTGGTTGTAAAGTGTTGCATGAACATTCATATGCACTTAGGTTGAGAAAATATACGGAAAATATTCTACCAGGCATGGCTCATCCTATACGGAAAAATATTTCAGATGCGGGATATACGCTGGAGGAAGGCCCTCGCATGGGATCCCAAGGGTGAAGAAAGCCGGAATGTGGCTTTATTTTGAATTTTGTAATACACTCATGAAATTCCTATTTTAGTATGTAATTTATGGGAATTGAATGTAATAAAATGTTTATGGACCTTGTATTAAATGAAAACTTCATTATACATGAGTTGGATAGAAATGACATGCTTATGAATGGGTTGGAAACGAAAAATAGGTGAAATGGGTAAAAGTGGGCATTGAGTACCGGTACCACGTGGCTCAGTGAGTTAACAGTACCGGTACTGAGTACTAGCCAATGGGTAGATAGTACCGGTACTGCGAGGTCCAGTAGGNATTATGTGGGCATATTACGTGTTTATTTTATGCCTTGAAAATTAAGTGTGTTGTTGACACATATTATGTGATAACACGCTTGAAATTGTGGCTGGATATGAAAATGTTGATATATGCTAATTGATATATAGACATTGCTATGAAATTGGTAATTATATGCTTCAGATATAAATTGTCATGGAATATGTTTAAATGTGATAAATTTTGCTCATGTGACATCCTTAACATGTGGGCATGATATTGAGATAGCAATGACGCATTACATTGCATTTGCATGGGGGAAACACCTCTATAGCCATGAGGGTGAGTGTGTATGTGCATGGTTGATATCAAATACCAAATAAGTGGATGATGGGTGGCTCAGAAAAGTTGGATCGAATATCCGACTAAGTCACACGGTTGTGTGGATACAAAATTAGGTTGGGGTTAGCAAGAAGGGCTAGATTATCCCTTAAGTGAGAAACCCGGTGATTCGGAGACACTTCATTGGTATAAGATCTCATAAAGTATGTCGGTGTACGCGAAATCATTGGTGAAAGTCCATAAATTCCATGTTGGTTGGGTGTTATTGGTGTAAGTCTATAAATGTCCACCCCAAGAAAGACCTAGAGATTTTTACATAGTCATTGGGTGTGTAGCGCTAGTGGCGGGGCTTGAAAAGCTGATTTTATACCCATGGCATCACATGGAGAAAATGAGCTAGGGAGGCTCGGGTTAAGTTGCATGATTGAGTCTCATCTCATTTCATGGTATGACATTGCTAAAATTTCAACATTGAATAATATATTCTTGTTTGGGAATGTTGTTGGTTGTAAAGTGTTGCATGAACATTCATATGCACTTAGGTTGAGAAAATATACGGAAAATATTCTACCAGGCATGGCTCATCCTATACGGAAAAATATTTCAGATGCGGGATATACGCTGGAGGAAGGCCCTCGCATGGGATCCCAAGGGTGAAGAAAGCCGGAATGTGGCTTTATTTTGAATTTTGTAATACACTCATGAAATTCCTATTTTAGTATGTAATTTATGGGAATTGAATGTAATAAAATGTTTATGGACCTTGTATTAAATGAAAACTTCATTATACATGAGTTGGATAGAAATGACATGCTTATGAATGGGTTGGAAACGAAAAATAGGTGAAATGGGTAAAAGTGGGCATTGAGTACCGGTACCACGTGGCTCAGTGAGTTAACAGTACCGGTACTGAGTACTAGCCAATGGGTAGATAGTACCGGTACTGCGAGGTCCAGTAGGCAAAGCGTATCGATACTGCGTACCGATACTCTTTCCAAAATTTTGAAAAAATTTTAAAATTATTTTGTCAAGCTGTTGGGCTATGGGTTCTTGGGTTCCAAGGATACAAATGGACTAAAATGGAGTATAAAATGTGGTGCATCGATCACTGTTGAATTAAATGAGAAAATGTACATGGTTACACGTGTGGACTATGACCCCAGTTAAAGGGAATGTGATTGAAGTGATGTCGGGTAATGCGACAATAACGAACATTTTTGCGGATTGACAGGTGATCAACGGTTGTCAAAAAGACCCCCGATTTTAAGGACGTCACAAGTGACAACCGGTAGAGAGTTGCCTAGTTTGGTGCCAACTAACATATGACTCCCAAAGTGGGTGCCGAGTGGCACTCACTTCCTTATGCCTCACAACTACATTTTCACAACATAAATCAATTTGACTATAAAACTAACAGCTGCAGTAAAATATTAACAAACACTAAGAGTGTAAATAAGTTAGAACAAAATACTAAAACAGTGAAATATGAAAATCATATAAAATAAATCAAAAACTAACAAAAATCACATCATAAAACATTCACAATAATTTTGAAGAAGAGAACATATGTTATGTCAAAAAATAACATCAAAGAATAATTAGACAATAAACTACAATACATAATAATAATACAAATAGTGAAATACTAATTTTAACAATATAAGCAATTTGACTCTAAGACTAACAAAAGCAGTAAAAAATAAACAGACATTGCTAGTGTGAATCAGTTAGTGATAATAATAAAAAAATGAAATGTGCAAATATTGTAAAACAAATCAATAACTAACAAAAATTGCATCATAAAACATTTAAAATAATTTTGAAGAAGATAAACACAATAAACATCATAATAACATAAAATTTGACATAATTTACCATTTATACAATAAACAAAAATTGCTAAAAATTATATTATTTAGCACACAATAAAATTCATATCCTATGCTTAAAAAAAAGAAAGAAAGAAACATAAATAAATACATCTAAAATTTATTTTTAGACAAATTTCAAAGTCTTTTGTGGCGAGCATGCATTCTAGCACAAAAATATAATGAATCATATGAAAATGCATTCAAGCACAAAAATCATTGGCACAACAAAATTTGGAACAAGATTAAAACTGCACTCATAATGCAAAAAAAATAAAAATAAAAATAAACAACAAACATACCTTAGTCAATTTTGAAATACGTCTTCGTAGAAGAGTCAAAATTGCAAATTTGTACTCAACTTTGCAAAACTGAAGCAACTCGAGACTATTTGCACTGAAAAAACAAAGATTCAAAAGCTCTAACTTCAAAAATGGACAAATATAAATGTGAGAAATATTGTAAAAATACGAAATCATACACAATAAAGAAAGACGCATGAAAATGAGGAAGGTGCCATTATTTTTAAATTGGACTATTATTTTTTTAGTAATATAGTATGCGGAGTCATATCGGTAATTAACAAATATTATTTTTTTTAAATTGGACTATAAGATAAAAAAAAAAAAAAGGATAATTGATGGTGGACTTAATGCCATAAAATTACCATAGCTGGACTAAAAGACAAAAAAAATGATAGAAAATATGGCTGGAGTTATGACCAATTGTCTCTGAAAAAACAATGTGAGTATCTCCTCCACCCTACCCACCCTTATGTACATGAGAGTCTCAATGTCTCATGTGACTCAATGACCGGATAGTATTAGTATAGTATATAAATTTTAGTTCTTTTATTAATTTAGTCGTTGTACGATTGAATTTCTGCATAAAGTGATACAAATATTTTTTTTTATTAAAATACTCTAAGAGCATCTCTAGCCCTTACCATTTTTTGAACCCAAATTTAAATTTGGATAAAAATATTCTAATTTTTCAATGCTAGACTTATACTCATATCGAATGAAGAGAAATCCCTTTTTAAACCCAAATCAAGGGATACCCTTTTTTAAATCCATATTTTTAATAGCGAGATTACATCTTCCTTTAAATTTGGATTTCTCTATTAGAAAAGTCTAAACCAAATCAAGTTTTTTATTTTTTATTTTTTTTTATACTCAAATTTAAATAAAGATTTGAATTTCAATCGGAGATGATGTCATAACACCAAGCTCATTCACTATCTTCAGCGTCGGTGTGCATGTAACATTCATTGGTACTTGAATTGGATCTTCAATTCTTACATGCTTTGCAGGCCGCGGCAAGACTAGTGTATACACATTTCTAATGGGATTAAATCTATGAACTGCAATTATGAAGCCCAACTCTATGATTATGACTTCAATCTGGTAGAATTGTTCAACAAAGCCCTAACCGAACATCGAGAACCAAATTGTAAACCCTAAGTCCAAATCTTAAACCAAAACCTTTCGTACTTTTTTTGAAAGAATTTTCCATTGAACATTCGTCAAACCACTTTTACAGAAATCCAACAATTATATGTGGGTTTAAGAATTCGTTGCAACCATCCAAAACCTAAACCGTAAACAACTGTTATTCTGAAATTGATTCAAGCAAAGTAAAATTTTAACCCACACCCTTTTTTCAAAAAAAAAAAAGAAAACTCTCTCCATAGTTACATCCAAATACAATTTTAGAAAAACTGGGGTAGCTATAGTTGTCATATTCCTCTGGTAGGGTCATGTAATTAGATTTAAATTATTAGAAGGGTCAATCAAGTGATGTTGTGGGTTTAAATTGTATTATTTTGAATTCGTGTCAAATTTTTAATATTTTTTGATAAGAAACTATAATACTTGCATATACTGAGAAGAATACTATCAACTTAGATGAGAGTAATTAAAAAGTCTTTAATAAGTAATAACTCTCCTCAACACAAAAAATGAGAAACATTTACAACATATTTATCAAAACAATGGGCCACCTTCTAGATCAGCTAGTCCTTGAGGTATTAAAACTAAGAAAATTTCCAGCAAAGTCGTGGATTTGATCAAAAAGAGGCCACACATCCGAAAGACATCCTTTCTTGTCATTGATAAGCTCTAGCATTCGCTTTAAATAACCTTCAAGAATGATCTTCTGATAAGCCATTTTCATTACAAATTTGATCGCCGCAAAAGCTGCCCATATTTCCACTGTTTAGCCCAAGTTGGGATAATTTTGCTTAGAACTGCCACGAACAACCCACTACAATCTCCTACCACAACACTAACCCCGCAGCCTGTTTCGTAGCTAATGATAAGGTGACTTTTACCGACTTGCTCATTATTGTGCCATATTTGCGTCCAGATGGAAAGTTTATTTTATATAATACATGTTGCACAAGAATGACATGTCAAAACTAAACAATTATTTTTTATATTAACTCAATCTATTTAGTATTTATATTTTTTGAATTAAAATTTATTATTCATGTTAACAATTTATGTTTTCTTTCAATTTGTGTTATGAACAAACCGATCCTAATTCATTCTTTTCATATTTTGACCAGGTCTCGTCAGGGACGGCTCAAGGCAATTTTATACAACTTGGAATATGTGAAAGGGATACTCAAACTCAAAGTAGAGTCCCGTATATATAGCCAAAAATAATACAGAGTGACTTAAACATCCTTGTAGTTTAGGCAAAATATAAAAATCATAGTAAGGGTAAAAAAGAGAAAAGAAATCCTAATAAACCTAGACTACTATCTATACTCCAACACTCCCCCTCAAGCTAGGCGCAAAAATGTCAACTAAGCCAAGCTTGACAACGGAGTCCCGAAGAATAGGCAGAGTGACAGGTTTGGTAAAAACATCCGCAACTTGATCACTGGTCCCCACAAACGATGGAGTAACAAGACCACTGCTGACCTTCTCCCGAAGAAAGTGAACATCGATCTCTATATGCTTCGTTCTCTCATGTAGTACAGAGTCAGAAGCGAGCTGAATAGCAGATTGATTATCACAATATAATGTGGATGGAGAGGTCACTGAAAAACCCAACTCGTCAAGAATCGATCGTAGCCAGATAATCTCACATGTGCCAAGTGCCAATGCCCGATACTCTGCCTCTGCGGACGAGCGGGAGACAACTGCCTGCTTCTTGCTCTTCCAAGAGATAAGATGAGTCCCTCGAAAAGCACAGAAACCCGTAGTAGATCGACCATCACATGCTCCCCCATAATCTGAATCTGAATAACAGGCTAGAGAACCGGTCTGAGATCCTGATGCATAAAACAACCCAAGTCCAGGACAAGACTTGAGGTACCGAAGAATATGATAAACTGCATCAAGATGAGGCTGACATGGCCTATGCATGAACTGACTAACTCGGCTGACTGCGAATGAAATGTCCGGCCTAGTATTGGCTAAGTAGATAAGTCTACCTACCAATCTTTGATAAACTGTCGGATCTTTCAACTCCTCACCTTCAGCAGTAAGCTTCAGGTTTGGAATCATAGGTGATGATGCCGGTTTGCACCCCAACATCCCAGTGTCTGAAAGAAGATCCAAAACATACTTTCTCTGAGAAAGAACAATACCTCTGCTTCTACGGGCAACCTCAATCCCAAGCAAGTATCGCATTAATCCAAGATCCTTCACATCGAAGGCCTTCCCAAGGTCTATCTTGACCTGCGCAGTCCCAGAAACATCATCACCAGTAATAATAATATCATCAACATATACCAGAATGATGACACACTGTCCAGAAGTATTCCGTCGAATAAAGCAGGTATGATCAGAATGACACCTGGTGAACCCCAATCGTATGACTACATCACTGAAGCGAGAGAACCAGGCTCGTGGCGACTGTTTCAGTCCATAAAGAGACTTACGCAGTCGACATACCTTTCCAGCATACTCCCCCTCACCACGAAAGCCCGGTGGTGCATCCATATAAATAATCTCGTCCAGATCACCGTGAAGAAACGCATTCTTCACATCTAATTGATGAAGAGGCCAAGAGTACTCCGCAGCCAGAGAAATAATTAACCGAACAGTAGTCAATTTTGCCACGGGGGCAAATGTAGCACCAAAATCACGACCTGGTACCTGAGTAAAGCCCTTCGCCACAAGTCTAGCCTTGTAACGATCAATAGTACCATCTGCAAGAAACTTCAGGGTGTAAACCCAGCGACAGCCAACAGGCTTCACCCCTGAAGGTAAGGAGACAAGATCCCATGTATGATTACGCTGAAGAGCGTCCATCTCTGTCTGCATGGCAAGAACCCACTGGGGCTCCCGCATAGCTTCCGAAATAGAGCGAGGAACCAGCGTATCTGATAAGGCCATAGTATAAGCTCGAAATGTGGGAGACAGATTACCATAAGAAACATAAGCAGAGATCGGATATAAAATCTTGGCGGTCCAACCATATCGATCAACTGGACGGCGATCACGCCTTGGATAACGACGCCCTAAATCACCATCCTCTACTGATAATATCTTATCAGGTAAAGTAACTGGCTCAGCACCTGTAATCTCATCAGTACTAACAACAGGTGCATCAATATGCTCAACAAACTGAGAAGTATTACCTGCATCGCCTGAGGTAGAGGGGATATCAGCAGGGTGATGAGAGCGAGGACAACGAGCATACACCTGCAAAGGAAGAGAGACTGGTAACTCTGTACTGACAGGGATGAGTGACTCCTTTGGAGGAAAAACGGATGACCCTGTAGGGATAGTGATCAATGACTCTGACTCTTGTGGTAATGGAAAATCAAAGGGAGTATCATCAACTGGAGGGGCAGACAAAGGACTGAAAGGAAAATAAGGAATATGCTCAAGAAAGGTAACATCTAGACTGTGATACATACGACGCCTAATAGGATCATAACATCGATACCCCTTAGATTGATGACAATAGCCCACAAAGATACAACGAATCGCTTTATCATCAAGTTTATGACGAGTAGGAGACCGATCCTGAACAAAACATGTGCATCCAAAAACACGAGGGGGGACCGGAAAAAGTGTCCGCTCAGGAAATAAGACCTGTAAGGGAGCCTTATGCTGAAGAACACGACTCGGCGTACGATTGCACAGAAAGGTAGAAGTCAAAACAGCAAAATGCCAATAAGATTTTGGTACCCTCATGCCTCTAAGCAGACAACGTACCATCCCTATCAAACTCCTATTTTTTCTCTCAGCAACACCATTTTGCTCAGGAGTATATGGACAAGTGAGTTGCTGAAGGATACCCTGAGAAGAAAGGTGAGACACTAAAGCATCAGACACATATTCTTTGGCATTATCCGAACGAAGAGCACGAACAATGACATCGAATTGTGTCTTAATCATCTGTAAAAACTGAGTGATTATAGGGAGCACATCAGACTTCCTATGCAAAAGGTAGACCCAAGTACAACGGGTATGATCATCTATAAATGTCACATAATATCTGGCACCTGACAGAGCAGTAACGGGAGAGGGTCCCCAAATATCAGAGTGTATTAGGTCAAATGGCTTGGGTGACTGGTGCATGCGAGGAATATAATTGGCCCTAACATGTTTTGATAGGGAACAGATAACGCAATCAAGTTTACCACCAACACAAGCATTACTCAAAGCAGGAAACAACATACATAAATATTTAAAATTTGTATGTCCAAAACGGTCATGCCACAATTGAACAGTTTGTGACGAAAAATCATAACGACAACTACTAGGTAAAATACTAGCATGCAAGCTAGGAACAGAAAAAGACAAAGCAGGTGCAGGTGAAGGAATTGGTGAAACTGGAGATGGATTGCCAAGATAATACAGTCCATCTTTCTCATGTCCCTTGATAATAATCCTCCTGGTACTCAGGTCCTGCAAATAACACGAATCAGATAAGAATACAACCGCACAGTGAAAATCTCTGGCTAACTGATGTACAGATAATAGATTCATGGCCAACTTTGGCGCATGAAAAACCGAATGTAATGTAAGGCCATCTGGGAGACGGACTGTACCCCTACTAACAATAGGGGCATGTGTTCCATCTGCTAACTGAACCTGTGTATGTAACGGCTCGTCAAAAGTGGTGAAGTGATGGGCCTCACCTGTCATGTGACCATTCGCACCCGAGTCCAACATCCAAAGGGGAGATGAACTGGCACAAGCGTGAAAGGCACGAGATATACCTGTAGTGGTGACAGCAGCAGTAGTCAGACTCTGAGAAGTCAGAGCAGACATAAGTATATCTAATCGGGAAGTGATAGCATCCATATCACTTTGCCAAGGAGGAGCAGTAGCAGGAGTGGCGGTAGTGGGCGGTGGTACCTCAGCAATAGCAACAGTACGGCTGCGAGAAGGTGGCTTAAGCTCTGGATGGAGCTTCCAGCAAGTAGCCCTGAGATGTCCTGGTCGGCCACAATAATCACATTGACGGGAATCCCCCCGTCTGCGCTGATCTGGGGCGCCCTGACGGCGCTGGTCTGAGCGTTGCCCATCCCTGACTAAGGATCCTGAACGGGACCCTACAACAGCTGCAAGGGCCATCTGGTCAATCGAAGGAGTCAAAGCTGCAACTGGAAGTGATGCAATACGGACTCGACGCTCATGCTGCTCAATCATCCCATACACCTCATAAAGAGAAGGAAGTGTCAACATCGACAAGATCTGAGAACGAGGTCCCTCAAACTCATCACGAAGCCCCATAAGGAACTTGTGAATCCTATCCTCCTGCTCTCGAGTATGCAAGAATGCTGCTCCCTCGGGCTCTATCTTCGGAATAGCAGCAAGAGGACGTAGAGACTCATACTCAAGCCAGCGCTGGGTCAAATAGCCATAATAATCCTGAACGGTCATATCTCCCTGCCGAGCATATGAGAGCTCCTGAGAAAGCTCATAAACACGAACTCCCCGTCCTGACTGAGAATACATCTCTGATAATGCGCTCCATAGCTTCGGAACAGAGCTATGAAACTGGTGGATCTTGCAAACAGAGGGCTCCATTGAGCCAAATAACCATCCAAGAATGGCACAGTTTTCAGAGAACCATGCAGAATATCCAGGGTCGGCATCAGCTGGCTTTGGGTGAGATCCCGTCAGCCAACCAAGCTTCCCTACACGGCCTAAGAAAAGCTGGAATGAGCGTGACCACTCAGCGAAGTTACGACCATTCAACAATTGTGCCGTAACTTTTTGAGAGATCATGCCCGGTAATGCTGGTAATGCAACTGTGCTAGTAGGCACTGTATACTGGTCAAACATAAAAGTGGAAGTACCCATAGATGTCTCAACGGTAGAGGTGTCAACAGTAGGGTTCTCAAGTCCCTCAGTAGTAGTCATATCAACAACAATACTAGGGCACCCGTGACAGAAAAATAACTCTAAGATAAATAGAGGAATAAAATAAGGGAGAACAATATACCTTCAGTCGAACAGTAGCGACAAATAAGGAAGGTCCAAAAAGCTCCCAAATAATCAAGTCACGGTGCCCAGAAATCCAATAAATATAAATGATCTACTGCATTAAAAGCAGATCAACGGAGAAAAGGATCTGGTGCCTCCTCAAAAAGGCCTAGATATTGCAACTCTAGAAAAAAAGGTGGCGCGAAAAAATAGCGACACTGTGACGAAAAGATACACGTGACCCGATAGCGGGTTGATGAGTGGGCTGGTTTGGGGCTGGTCTAGGTTTGGTTTGGGTTGGACTGGGCAGTGGGTCGACGAATTGAGGTGGGCTGGGTTATGGGTTATGAGTTATATTGATCAAAGAATAGTTTGTTGGTTGTTTTGGTAGGCAGTCGGTGGGCAGTCGGTGGTGTTTTTGGCTGGGTTCTATCGGTGGGGCAGTGGACTCGGGACTTGGGACTGGGCAGTGAGCTGTTTGTTTGTTATGGGCTGTCGGTGGAGCTGCTGGTTTAATGGAGTGGACGCAGTTGACAGTCGGTAGTCGGCAGTCGGTGGATGATGGGCTGACTGTGTAATCAGTTGGCTGGGTTCTTTTCGATCGGCTGGGTTCTATGGAGGCAGTCGCTGGTTTTGGAGGCAGTCGCTGGGTTCTATGGAGGCAATCGCTGGGTTCAGGAGCTGCTGTTTTGGTTCACTGGTATGGAGTCGCTGGTTCTGGTGGCTTGGGTGTGGCGCTGGAGGTTGGGCAGGCTGTTGCAGATTGTTTGGGTTGTGGAATGGTGGCTGCTGGGAAGGTGATGAAGGCTAGGGTTAAGGTTAGGGTTAGGGTTAGGCTTAGAGATGGAGGCTAGGGTTTTGGCTCTGATACCAACTTGGAATATGTGAAAGGGATACTCAAACTCAAAGTAGAGTCCCGTATATATAGCCAAAAATAATACAGAGTGACTTAAACATCCTTGTAGTTTAGGCAAAATATAAAAATCATAGTAAGGGTAAAAAAGAGAAAAGAAATCATAATAAACCTAGACTACTATCTATACTCCAACAATACATAAAGCAGTAATTCATTTTTAGGCCTTTTTATTTTTAGTGTTAAAAATTTTGATTCAAATTAATTCTTTACAATTTTTGAGTTCTAAAAGTATAAATTTAGTTTTTATATTTAAATTTTGTTATCATATTTTTTCTTTCATTGATAATATCGCTAATCTAATTATTTTTCTTGTGATAATCGATTTTAAGTAAGATTTTATCAATTTTAATTTTGAAAAGCTTCTTTTTGTAGAAGTAACTATTATAAAAATTAATAATAATATTCTATAAGAAATGCTTGCATTTGAAGAAAAAAAATCTAATGTTTTTATATAATTTGGTGTCTCAATTGGAGTATTTTCTTTCATTTATAAAATCTTCTTTAAAATATTTTATTTTTAAAATAAATTTAAGCTATCAATGTCAAAAAATATTGTTAGGTTTTAAGATACATCCAAAATCAAGATAAAATTTTTTAAACTATCAGCATTTAATAATTTTATTTTTTAACTCAAATAAACAATCAAAAAAAATTCTTTATTTGAAATTGATATGAAGAGAGAGTGGGTGAGAATGAAAATGAGAGGGAGGGGCATTATAAAGAGAGAGGAGATGTGTCTAATAATGGATACGTGAATTATGACTTGACTTTTGAGTATACATCAAGTGTTTTAATAAAATTTTGATTTTTTAGGTTGTTATTATTATGGGATGAATCATGAGTTCAAAAAATTATTAACATTAAAAATTTTGATTGGCCTTAAATTTTAAATAAGGTTTTTTGTCGGACTTATAATTTTCATAGACTTAACAATTTAAAGTGGAACAACTATTTACTTAAAATTATAGGTTTTGGGAGGCCGGTACCTCCATAAAAACTCAATAGGATAAAAGTACATTTTTTAAATGAAAATTTTGGAGGTCAATCCCCTATATGAACTTGTTTGGATTTAAGTCAGTTAAGTAAATTTATTTGTTATGAAGTCCGTTTTTTGTCAATTTTACTATATTATCCCTTCCTTTTAGAAGTGAAATAAAACTAAAAATTAAAAACTTCTAAATCTTAGGAGTTTGACTTCTCTCTCATGTCTATCTATATCCATATATATAGTAACATTCAAATACAAAAAAAAATTATCATTTGGACACAAAAAATAATACATTTAAACACAAAAAAATACTAAAATTTAAACATAAAAAAATTGAAACATTCAATATTATATTTTTAAAAAATAACAACAGTAACATGTTCAATAAAAATAATAACATGCTTAACAAAAACTGTAATATACTTAACAATAATTATTTTTTTCAAATTCAAACGTAAAAAATAGTACCATTCAAATACAAAAAATAGTAATATTCAAAAAAAATAATAACATTGAATATTAATATTTAGTAAAATAATAGTAGTAACATGTTCAACAAAAACAGTAACATGCTCAAAAATAATAGTACATGAACAATAACATACTCAACAAAGCAGTAACATGAATAGTAACATAATAAAAAAAATAGTAACATGAATTTTAATTTTACTATTCAAATTCATAGTAATTTTTTTTTTGTATTTGAATGTTAGTATTTTTCTTTTTTAATGTTACTATATATATATATATATATATATATATATATATATATATAGTAACATTAAATATATATATAGATAGATAAGAGAGAGGAAAAATTTTAATGTTAGTCAAACTCTTAACCTATATATTGATATAGATAAATATGAGAGAGAAAAAATTAACTTCTTTTCAAAGAAGGGTATTTTTGAGAAAAAAAAAAAGTGGACTTAAGTCATTACATATAATTTTAAATATGAACTTAACTCCTTATAAGTTTCCTTGCAGGATTTATCTCCAAACAAATACATCTAGGAGGACTCACTTCAAATTTTTACTTTTTAAAATTATTGAGATAGAAATATATCTACTAAAAAAAAGTCATAAATGCCTTTTTACCCTTACCATAAATAATGTATACCTAATTGAATGTGACATTTTCAATATTAGAATGTGAGAATTTCAAGATTCTTTTTAATATTTGTGTATCATTTGAATTTTAAAATTTCATATATATATATATATATATATATATATA
>CAUOFW020000848.1:448713-492097 GCA_963454935.2 Ilex paraguariensis
ATATATATATATATATATATATATATATATATATTTTAAAAAAATTTTAAAATAAATTTAAAAATTAAAAATTAAAATTAAAATTTTTTAAAAAAATATTTTTCCGTCTAAACTAAGGATAAAAATTTTCGACTCAACACCATGATACGACTTAAATTCGACACAAATTTTATGACACCAGCATATTTAACTAGTATTGTAGACATAAAATGTTAATTATTTATAACAATTTATTAAGCACTAATATAATTATTATATATATTTAAGTTAATTTTTAATTTGTAGAAAAAATATTAATATTGATTCAATTAAATGAAAATAGAATATTAGCGTTAAATTTTTTATTCAAAATATATGTGTGTCAACACGAATACGAACGCGAACATAATACAAAAAAAAAAAAGAAAAAAAAACTCGCAACTCGACATCTCGCAATTAATTAAATAAATTGAGTTATGTTTCACTAAAATTCAATATACACCTGTAATAACTCAACACGAATCTGATACAATACGACTCGATTATCACCCTTAATCTTGACTAACAAAAATAAAAAAAAATATATTTAATCATTTTTATCTTTCATCCATCCAATCAAACACAAAGAAAATAAAAATGTATCATTTTTATTTTCTTTTCTTACATAATAGAAGTGTATCTCTGTTACTTTCCATCATTCCTACTAAATAGAGCATTAGTCTAATCATTTCATCCAAATTTTTTAAGTTGTTGCAAGAGAAGCACGTCACATGATTAATTTACACATAAGCATATATTTATGCAACAAAAAATATCTCTCTCAAATATGAGAATATTTCTCTATGTATCACAGTATCTCTCAAATTTATCATTTTCTTTTTGGGTTTGTTATCTTATTTTTTCAAAATAAAATAAAGTTTTCTAAAATATACCTAAGAGATTTTTCATCGAACAAATATATTTTTTTATCCACATCATGCGTTGGTTATTATAGACCATTTCGTCATAATAAATTATTGATTTTTGATGTAAGGATTACAGTGAAACTCAATTAAAAATTTTAAGGATGTGATTGTTACAATTGGAACTTAAAGTACCAAATAGAAATTAGTTGTATATTTTAAGGTGTAAAAAGTAATTTACCCTTTATTTTATTAGGTTTATAGTACATTTATTTTATTTAATATAATTAAAAATGTGTTTTCACTCGCTTTTTCTTCACGCATTTTATCACCAATCTCATGAAATTGTTTAACAATTTCAATATCTCTATACACCTAAATATTCAAATTTAAAAGAGTCACAGAAATTAAGACACACCCTCTTTCTCATTCACAAGCAAACATCCCCCACTTGCTTTATCACACACTCTCTCTCTCTCTGGACTCTAATCCGACACAGAGTAGCCAGTTGTCTTGTTTTTATGACTCATTCAGACGCTCTCAAATTTAAAATTTTTCAATTACTTTTTTGTTTTATTATTCACCGCTAAACCATTAACGCGATGAGCTAATACTAGATTGTCCATCATAAATTGCTAAAAGATCTATTAAAATACAACAAGTTTTTTTTAAATTAATGATAAAAAATTAAAAAATAAATGTACACGATGCGAATACTTATACATTCTTTATTGTTAATTTTACACAAAAATCAATTTATGTATCATCAGTAATTTCTCCTCTTTCTAATTGACAAAGTTGGTGTGTGAGAGAGGGGCAGACAAGCGGGAGAGAGACAACATAAGCAAAGGTCCCTTTGGTCAGGTACTGAAGAACAAAGTGAAACAAGAGTTTTGAGTAAATACACATTCACACCCATTTAATGGCAACTTTGAAATTGGAAAAGGATAGCTCGAAGTTGGAGCGGTTTCAGACACTATCCTGACACTCTCCCAACATTTGTGCTCTCTCTCTCTCTCACACATTCATTTATATATTTTCTCCATCGACTAAACACACCCTCAACGCTAAGAACAATTCATCTCCTCTCTCCCCCTCACTGTGTGTGAGAAAGAGACCCCACCAAAGACCTAACTCTTTTTAGTGCAGTTTTGAATTTTCCTTCTCTCTCTAACATAACTCGGAACAAGGACCATACCCACTCTGATTCCTCACCAAATCTCCTCCAAAAGGACAAAACACAATACGTACAGACTATACTCTCTGTGTGATTGGGTGTGTCTGTGAAAGAGAGAGAGAAGAAAGAGCAGAGAACAAAAAAACATGAACAGTTTTGATTCTCAAAGGCAAGACTCCTTGAAAAGGAGATGGCAAAAAAATCATCCTAACCGTTCGAGCAGCGCTTCCAGTTTCTATTCCAGACTTCTGGGTGATACTCCATCACCGTTAATGGGTAACCCTAAAAATCTCCAAAGCTTTCCCGGAGGTTTTGATGATGATGATGATCTAGTCTCCAATGTGCTCCCACCAGTCACAGTGGTGCTTGAAGGCCGTTCGATCTGCCAGCGCATCAGCCTTCATAATCATGCCAGCTACCACAGCCTTGCAAAGGCTCTCCGACAGATGTTTGTGGACGGCGGCGAGTCTGGTGTTACGTCTGATATTGGTGTTGATCTTTCGAATGCTGTTCCTGGTCACCTCATTGCTTATGAAGACATGGAAAATGATCTTCTTCTTGTTGGTGACCTTAATTGGAAGTAAGTAGTACTGCACTTGCATTTAAATTTTGTACAGAATCGCACTCTCTCAATGAACAAAAAGCGTTGAAAAAAGTGTTACCAGACAGTACATCAAAGACCCATTCGCAATATGTTCTCACTTTTTTTACGTTTTAAAATGCTTTTGTTATTACATTTTCAAGGCTTACTGTATTCTTTTGAGCTTAGTTGCTTTATAGTATTCTATGTGTACGCATGTCTAAGTATATTATTGTGTAGTAAGATTTATGTAGATTTGTTTGTTTTGTTTTGCCAAATAGGTGCTAATATTGTTGTATGGAATTCTCTCTCTCTCTCTCTCCAGGGACTTTGTTAGGGTGGCCAAGAGGATTCGGATACTGCCATCGAAGTCTAATTCAAGGAAGGGAACAGGAGGGGCATGATTAGCTTGCTGTTTGTTGAGATTTTTGGAGTGGTATTGGCATGGAACTGAAGGATATTATATGAATTTCCCAACATAACCTAAATGTGGACTTGAATAAGTGTGAGAATAAATGATATGATGTTTTCTGAATGTAATGTTCTTGTGTCTTTTTGTTAAAGAACAAATGGCCTTTCCCAAAAATGTGTTAGCAAAATTGATCTTCCTCACTGCCAAAAAGCATATTAGCATGAAGAGAGACTCACTTGTCGTGCTTCCAAGAAGAGTGTACGGGGACATATCCTCATCTCTTGATGATCTCCTTCTACTCTTTGTGGCAAAAGGGAAAAAGAGAGAATTTCAAGAAGTTGTAAAGTTGAAAAAAAAATGATGGCAAACTATTTATTTAAGGGATTTTTACTTATTAAACACCAATTTTTTGGTACTACAATTCAATCAGATGAAGTTACAATTCAAATATACGAAACTACAACTCAATGGGGGTTAAGGGTAGATTCAAAAATCAGGGTCCATTGAAACCTGTTTGGATTGATCCCACATTTTTTAAGATCGGTTACAAATTTTTAAATCTGATTAAATCGTAATGTAATCTCATTGAATCGTAAATTATCCCATCTCCGAGTTAGTGTCCTAGATTTTACTGGTATTTACGTGTGGAATGAGAGAAATACTTGTAAAAAATTTCCACTTGTAACACCTCTTTTGTCAGCCCAAAAAAAAAATATCTGGGAGACAAGTTCTCATTGCGCGTGAATATTCGTAAAAAGTAAGTTTTCCCTGCGTGTAAATTATGTATAAAAAAAGATTGTGTAATACACACACTTGTAGATCCTCCACCGAGAGAGAGAGAGAGAGACGTGGGCAATTTTGGATAACTTGGTTGTTTGGTAAACATTATTAGAGATGCACTTAAATTCACCAAGAGCAATGCTATACACACCAAAGGTGTGTAACAAATCAATTGCAACCGTTAGATCAATGAGTTTTATCACTTATTCATTCACCAATAAACATGTTTAGTGAATGTCAAAGCTTTCAAAGAACCATTTTAATTATCTCTAGACTCTAACCCAAAAAATTTACCTGGCCTAATGGTAGGCAATCTTACTGTAAACTCGGAGAATCTGATTTTAGACTTTGAATTGCTCCCTGTTTGACACACATATATAAATTCTTTTACAAATCATGTGATGATGTTCAGACCATCAAAAACTTTAGGCCATGAATGCATGCAACAATAATTTTGATGGCCAAAAATCTTTGCTAGCTGTAAAACGCATTCTATCGTCAGGGAACTCTACCTAATTTGGATTAATTGTAAATTGTACCCTGAAAAATCATTCGAATCTTAATTTGCATCCTCAAAGATTAAAAATATTAATTTGCACTCTCAAAAATAGAAATTTGTATCAATGTACACCCCCAAAGATCAAAAATCTCAATTTACACCCTCAAAGATAAAAATTTGTATCAATGTACACCTCCAAAGATAAAAAATTTCAATTTGCATCCTCAAATATAAAAATTTGTATCAATGTACATCTAAAACTTTATTGATAAATTATACCTATATCTCTTATGCTTGTCACTTAATTATTTGAACCCTTTCACATTTAAAATATTACTCATACATCTCATGACGTTTGTGCACGTGTAACACGTAACCCATTTTTATTGATATCTGTTAATATAACCGTTAAAAAATATGATTTTATTCTAATAAAAAATTATAATTTTATGTTACCCTTTAAAATCAAGTTTATCATTTGAATGTCTAATAGAATAAAGGGTTGCACATTGAGTGATATATTGCATTGGATATAAAAAATATTATATAAATGCAATATATCACTCATTGTGCAACCTTTTATTCTATTTGACATTCAAATGGTAAGCTTGATTTTGAACTTTATAGTATATCGGACCCACAAAATAAAGGGTAATATGAAATTATAATTTTTTATTAGGATAAAATTATATTTTTTAACAGTTATATTAGCATATATCAATGAAAAAGAGTTACGTGTTATACGTGCATAAATGTCATGAGATGTAGGAGTAATATTCTAAATGTGAAGAGATCCAAATGATAAAGTGACAAACATGAGGGGATCTAGGTATAATTTATTAATTTAGTTTTAGATGCACATTGATACAAATTTCTATCTTTGAGGTGCAAATTAAGATTTTTTATTTTTGGGGGTGTACATTGATACAAATTTATATCTTTGAAGGTACAAATTAAAATTTTTAATCTTTGGGGATATAAATTAATATTCGAACTATCTTTTGGGGTACAACTTGCAATTAACCCATCTAATTTTGAGTGAAAATTCATTTGATGCCAATCTCTACCATTGATGGGACTTCGTAATGGCAATTAATAGGCCATGGACCATTTTAAATTGGTGCTAGTTATGGCATGGAACAAGAAATTAATTAACTAATAAATGTGGCCTTTCCTATGCTGCCTAACTAGAATCAAAACCTAATATATGTGGTTTGACATTTTCTGAACTTTGGCTATTACAGATTGAGCAATATTACATGGACTTAAAAAATAAACTTGACAATTAGAACCATTGATTTCACTGTAAGTTCTCTTTAATATTTTTTTTTCAACTTTTTGATGGATTATTTACCAATAATAAGTGAGGGATCCATTTGAATATAATCCACAAAGAAGAGAATTGAATAGAAAATATATTGGAGAAAATCTTGTTAAAAAATCCACTTCTTCAAGATTGGTTTAGAATAAAACTGGATCTCTGAAACTTCACTGCAAATTTGTAATGTCTCAAGTCATGGAGAAACATTTTTCAAAAAATAGCATTTGCCCCCAGCAAAAACTGCTTAAGGTGTGCAAATAAGAAATTCGTAATTCTGCCTTCAAGTTACAATAGAGCCCAACTTGTCTGTGGCTTGCACTATGGCCACTCACCGAAAATTATAATAGCCAATTCAAAATTCCGAAAGTAAAATGAAATGAACAAAATATTTTATCTGAAAAGAATTTAATTAAAAAAAAAAAAGAGAATGAACAACCTAAAATTCTAAGTATCTCTTGGTGTTTGAGCGGGCTCTATATGTATCGAGTCATTGGTCTGTGTTAAACAATGAATACCGGATTCAAATTTCAGTTAATTTGAATTCCCTCCATTTGAATCTTAACTGTTGATTTAATGGTCATGTCCATCTTTAATGGACGCACCCAATTGTCGCTCTTGTGTACGTGCGAAGTATGCCACGTAGGTGTCATCACACCTGTTTACACCCACAAAATAGTAAGATTAGATGGTAACACATGGAAGGGATCTGACAGTCACAAGAGAGTCTATGATATTCCACAATTGATAGGACAATAAGCGGAATAAGACTCTTGGAATCCCGAGAAATGAGAAAACGTGACATCATAAGACGCTAGTTGGAAACGATTCAGCACACATTCATGTATCTCAAGGGACATGACCATGATCACACATAATGGTCTGAAAAGATGGATCAACAGTTGAGAGTTATCTCTATAAATAGTAGAGGTTAGACCACCGAGAAATGATACTGTGATCAATCACAAAAACTCTTCATAGAGTCAGCTTATCTTTTTATTTGTTTCTTGCTTCCAAGCAACATTACTTTTCCTGTAATACATTATTTCACTGTTTTTTTTATTATTTTCATTTAATGCTAAGTTCAGTATTCATTTCATCTTCTAGATTGAAATTTAATTTACTTGTTATTTTGCATTCCTATCATATACCTTATAGTATCGTTCATACATTTCTATCTGGTCAAATTATTTGAAGTCCTTGAAACTCCAAGGCATAGAAAACAATCTAGAGATAACCTTACGCCTCGCTACAATCACTTGAATAATCATGATTTTAGAACCCCACGTCATTTCGAGTAGGTAAGGTCTTACGTGTTTTGATTTTAAGTCCATTTGGACTTTGGCACTCTTTGTGGGACCATTAGAGAAACAACATGGCGAACACTCAACGTAAAGACAAAAAATTGGTTCATTTGAAGTGCCTCCAGTGCATGAAGTTGTGGAAGAAAGTAGACATGACATCCCTAACTTGCTGGAAGAATTGCCTCCACTCAAGGGGCAAGAGAATCGCCAATCCAACTCAAAGTCGGAGGCTTCAATCAAGGTTATATTGGATGAAGTTTCTTAGTAAGTCTCTAGTTTTATTCAAGGCTTGGGGGATTTTATCAAAGAAGAATTCAGTCATACCAGACAAGCGTTAAAGCGGCTAGCAGATAGTTTAAGTCGTCCAAGGGGTGTGAGACATCCATCGTTTCTCCTTATACATGCAGTTCTAGTAAAAACGCCATAACCAATGCTTCCTCCATATGTGTCGCCTCAAAGGGTATAGTAGTCCAGGAATGGCCACAGGCGTAACAAAAATCCTCTTCTTTAGGAGGGAATGACCCCTAATCCCAAGGTTGGGGGTAATTAAGACATCTGCCGATCGTCTTTCTAGTGGCACCCCAGGTGGTTATGAACAGAGACCAACTTGATGAGATTATCTAGGAGCATGTTAGCCCTGCTATGAGAAGGGTGATAAGGTCGATATATCAAAAACCTTATCCCCATTGGGTGGACAGGGAATATGAGTGTCCACGAGGGTACAAAGTTGTAGTGTTTGCACATTTTTGGGCGAATATGGTTAGTCGACCATAGAACACACTAGCCACTTCATAGTTTAGTGTAGTGAAATCTGGGTTAAACAATTCCTGAAGTTAAGGCTATTTGCAAATTCCTTGATAGGAGCGACCTTCAGGCAGTACATTGATTTGTAGCCCAATTTTGTGTTGGCTGACAGTTGCTCGAAGCTAAGTTTTATGCTCAACTCTGCTGTAATGAGTCAAAAGTCACAATGGTTGATTTGGCCAGGTTATAGCAGATGGCTAGGGAATCAGTAGAGCAGTACATTGCATGGTTGAAGAAGGCTAGAAAACGATGCAAGTTGGTGTTGCCTAAGATGAAGTATGTGTTGCACAGAATGACTTGGGTTTCGAGCTCTAGAAGAAGTTTGAAGGGATGGAGTTCAATGACTTATTTGAGCTACCCATGCGGGCTATGTGAGATCAACATATCTTGCGCAAAGAGCTAGACCAGAGAAACTCGTCCAAAGGAACGTACTATAGAGAACCCAACATTGAGATCTTCATGGTCAAGCCAGATCAGAAGCTGGAGGTGAACATAGCTGAGATTGTGGCGAGATGATCGCATATGTGTAAGGCTTTGACTAAGCCTCCAGGAAATTAGGCACAGGTCGTGCCAAGTGCAGATAAGGGTGGCGACAGAAGCGGTCAAAAGTACAGGTTCCACATTTCAAAGGCCGATCAAATTTTCGACCATCTGATTGTTGACGGCATTATCAAGCTTTCGTTTAGTCATAAGATCCCATCGGCTACAGAGCTAAAGAACAAGCCGTACTATAAATGGCACATTTTTGGAGCCATTCTACTGCGAACTGTATGGTGTTCTAGAATGCCATTCAAAAGAATTTGATTAAAAGCCACTTGATCTTCACAGACAAGGGAAATCTAGAGATGGGGGTCGATAAGGACCTTTTTCATAAGGCAGCTGTTATTAAAATGGTGAAAGTGGGGCAGTAGATAATGAAAAGGCAAGGAGAAAGAAAGATGATGCACCACAAGATAATATCATTAGATGAGGATTCTAGGGGTGAACCATATATATCGCCAAGACTTTAGGAGCAGATCAATATGGTTAGGAACGGTCTATGTCCTAGGTGCAAGGATTTTTACGGAATCGTTCCAAAACATGTAGTTGTCAAAATAGAGGGAACTAAATCATCCATGAGGCTACGGAAGAAATGACATTACAAGGAAACCCACTAGGAACAGTTGGGTGAGTGGCGGCTGCCTAAACAGGGCCAAGAGGATCGATCGAGTATGTTTATGAGGTTGAGCTATAGAGGGCATAATTGAGACATACCGAAGCCTTCAAGGGGTCGGCCAAGACCAAAGTATGAATAGTACACCACAAGGTTAGTGCCCAATCAACCTATCAGAACAGACGGTTATCGAGATGTACCCAAGATGGTGAAACCAACTGAGCCACTATAGAATTGTTGGTACATAGCCCAGCCCCAAAGTTCCCTCAGTACCATTAACCTCGGCTGTTGTTGAGATTACAGAGGCGTAGGAAGCAGTGTATACAAGCGGACATACGCGTATGTATTGAATACCAAAAATTTTCTTTTAAAACCCTACAAAGTAGAATTCTGGTTTACCTTCGATATCGCTTTGGTTTGATCTCGCTCAGTACGAACGCATAACCTAACAACAAACGTGGAAGACAGCTCGACGAACCTCGTGGCCTTCTATTGTATATCCCCCAACGTCAACACCTGGATGCAGTGTAGATTGCCAAAATCTCCAAACTTTTTCTCTCTCTTTCAGCCTCTCTCAAAAAAATGTGTAAAAAATAGATGTTGATTTAGAGAGCTTAGACGTCTATCTATAGACTACAACAGAAAACCTATGGAGAAATAAGAATTGGGCTTCCAATGGGTCTAGGATTCCTATGTGCAATCCAAAACAAATATCCTACAACCCATTAATAATAAGTTAGTCCACTAAAAACTTATTCTTGATCTCTTGAGTCTTATCTCAAAATTATATTCGAGCTCCTTATTATTATATGCTTAATAATCTCTCAATGTTTAAGATTATAAATGTCCATCAATTAAATAAATTACTGACAATTATATATAATTGACTTCTATTATTTCTTGAGACCTTACTACTCAACTTATTTGTCATGTCGGATAATTAAGTCCACCTGCAGCGTTTGACATGGACAAAACTTATGAACTTCCTCCAAAGGACATCATCAACCCATTTAAATACTAGGACGTGGTTTCCTTCAATAATTAATTTTCACCATACAAATAACATTGTCTCCCAATTTACCAAGCTTATTGACTCAATATGAATCTTACTCTTTGATAAATTAAAATGACAAATATTATATGCACGTGACAATTAAATATTTTGAGATTAAGAGGATAAGCAATCATAATAATCATGATGTATTTATTATCTTATTGAATCAGTAAAAGATAATAACTTTAACATGGGTTTGTCCAATACACAAAGTGTATTAGTACAATAATTTGAGATATCAAACAATCTCTTACAGTCAAGACAAACTATGTCAGAATATTTCATTACAATCATAGTGATGGTATGTCCAATTCCATATAGGATTATGAACCTATACTCATATTATACAACAATCCGATATTCTGGTCTTCTGTGCATAAGTCAAACTTTACACACCAGATTATCTACAATGTAAAATATAAGACACACATAAATATCATATATTAAATATAATAAAAATATTTTGCCCATATAGATTCTCAATAAAATGAAAAGAACAAACTTATATTAATTAATAAAACGAGTTTCACTACAAAAGGCAAGCTTTTGGTGTACTACTCTATCAACTAAAGCCTTCAAGAGGTTGGCCAAGACCAAAGTATGAAAAGTACACCACAAGGTTAGCGTCTGACCAACCTATTAGAGCAGAAGGTTATCTAGATGGACCCAGTATGGTGAAAACAATTGAGCCACTACAGAGTTGTTGGTACGTAACCCAGCACCAAAAGTTCCCTCAGTACCATCAGCCTCGGCCGCTGTCGAGATCACAGAGGTGTAGGAAGCAACGTATACAAGCGGACATGCGCAAGTAGGAATAAGAAGAAAAACTTNTGTTTAAGATTATAAATGTCCATCAATTAAATAAATTACTGACAATTATATATAATTGACTTCTATTATTTCTTGAGACCTTACTACTCAACTTATTTGTCATGTCGGATAATTAAGTCCACCTGCAGCGTTTGACATGGACAAAACTTATGAACTTCCTCCAAAGGACATCATCAACCCATTTAAATACTAGGACGTGGTTTCCTTCAATAATTAATTTTCACCATACAAATAACATTGTCTCCCAATTTACCAAGCTTATTGACTCAATATGAATCTTACTCTTTGATAAATTAAAATGACAAATATTATATGCACGTGACAATTAAATATTTTGAGATTAAGAGGATAAGCAATCATAATAATCATGATGTATTTATTATCTTATTGAATCAGTAAAAGATAATAACTTTAACATGGGTTTGTCCAATACACAAAGTGTATTAGTACAATAATTTGAGATATCAAACAATCTCTTACAGTCAAGACAAACTATGTCAGAATATTTCATTACAATCATAGTGATGGTATGTCCAATTCCATATAGGATTATGAACCTATACTCATATTATACAACAATCCGATATTCTGGTCTTCTGTGCATAAGTCAAACTTTACACACCAGATTATCTACAATGTAAAATATAAGACACACATAAATATCATATATTAAATATAATAAAAATATTTTGCCCATATAGATTCTCAATAAAATGAAAAGAACAAACTTATATTAATTAATAAAACGAGTTTCACTACAAAAGGCAAGCTTTTGGTGTACTACTCTATCAACTAAAGCCTTCAAGAGGTTGGCCAAGACCAAAGTATGAAAAGTACACCACAAGGTTAGCGTCTGACCAACCTATTAGAGCAGAAGGTTATCTAGATGGACCCAGTATGGTGAAAACAATTGAGCCACTACAGAGTTGTTGGTACGTAACCCAGCACCAAAAGTTCCCTCAGTACCATCAGCCTCGGCCGCTGTCGAGATCACAGAGGTGTAGGAAGCAACGTATACAAGCGGACATGCGCAAGTAGGAATAAGAAGAAAAACTTTAGGCTCGAGAGACATTTCGACGTCTAGATCCTGGAATTGGGGAAATTAGATCCTGATTCAATGTATCCCTGCCTCCACATCATCTAGTGGCCTCAAAAAAGGTAGAGCATAAGCTTGGACCAGAGGAGAGTTTCAAGGAATGAATGGTGGAAAGGGTGGTGGGATGAATGAGGATTGTGCTCAACATCCTTTCGAAGACTTGTAAGGGAGGGAAGAAGCAAGATTCTACAGACCCCACCGTTGAAGATGATAGCAACAGAGGCGATTTCATCCAATTTGGCACTCTAGGACCAATAGTGTCTATCAATGTTCTTGGGCTGTTGCCAACGTTATTTAAGAGATAGGGACCTCAGGCCGAAGCCCTGGAGGGAGACATCGAAGATGTAGGGATGCTAGGGTTAGCATTGTTAGACAAAGATGAAATGTCTAAGGACAAAGTAGAGTGCTCTACCGAGAGAGGTTCGGACCAATAAGAGGGGATAGATAAAACACTACTTTCTACTAACCTTGAAGCTTGGCCGTTTAGTAAACCTAGACGATCCATGACACAACATTTGAAACCCTATACATCTGAGCGCACACTCTTAAATTAACTAATTTTCTCAGTGGTTTCCCTCACTATTTCAGGCCCGAACAAGTTACTTTGCCCGACTTCCACCCAATACGTTGATGATTGACATGACCATCCATACAAAGCTTCATAATGAGCCATTCACGTACTAGTATTATAGTTATTGTTGTAAGCAAATTCTATTAATGGAAAATGTTCACTCCAATTTGCCTTAAAATCCAACATACATGCCCTTAGCATATCTTACATAATTTGAATCACCCTCTTAGATTGATCATCCATTTGAGGATGAAAATCTATGTTAAAATGTAAATCCATCCCAAAGATCTTTATAGACTTTGCCAAAACTAAGTCACAAACATACTATCATGATCCAACACAATAGATAGAGGCATTCTATAAAGTCTCACTATCTCCCGTATATAAAATTGACTTAGATCACCTATGTATTTGTCGTCTGCATAGGCAAGAAATGAGCAATCTTATTAAGTCTATCTACGATTACTCAAATTCTATTATGACCTTTGGTGGTATTTGGTAGCCCCGACACAAAGTCCATTGTTATGTGGTTCCACTTCTACTCAAGGATAGACAAAGATTGTAGTAATCCCACTTCTACTCAAATTCCATTTATGTTTGTCGCTTTAGGCCCCATATTATCTCGGGACGCCCTTGATAGAGGCGAAGAATCTTACTTGAGTTGGGGCGGAAACAACAGAGGTGTGTTCTCCATTGTGATAGTCAAAATTAAATTCACTTGAGTAAGAATCCTACTTTCTATTTAAGATCAAAATAACAATGATGTGATGTATCATTAGATTCGAGATGTTTAGAAAATGGAATTATTTTGGGGGCATTAGAAATTGTTTTCGTTTAAAAAGGATAATAAGCAACCTGTTATTGAAAAACCATTAATAAGCCTTAACAAAACTATGGAAAGATTTAGTAAGGAAAAGAAAAAAGAAATCACCTTACAAGATCTCCAAAGTGAAGTTAATAAGCTTAAAATAGAAATAAAAGATTTAAAAACTCAAGACAAGAAATTTGCTGAAGCTTATATATATATATATATATATATATATATATATATTTTAAAAAAAAATAGAACTAACTTTTATTTTTTCTATGATAAAATTGAAAATATAAAATATGTTTGGCAATAATTTATATTTAAAAAATTGTGAAAATAAAAATAAATATAATGTTTAGTATTATAGTGAAAATCCACCACCCACCACCAACAACCACCCAACACTACCCAAAACCCACCATCAACAACCATCCAAAACCCACCACCCAACCCCACTTCAAAACGCACCAACTACAACCTCTGAAACCCACCACCCAAATAAAACATAGACTCACACACACAACATACAGACCTACACACACAACACACAGACTCATAGATTCACACACACAAAATCACCACACAGATGCACACATACACAGACACACAAAATCACCCACGTGCGCATATTTTGAGTTTTTAGTGTTTTTGAAATGTTTTTTTTTGTGTTTTCGCTTTTTGACCTTGTTTTTAAAACAAAGTTGCTAAAAAGACAAAAAACATCACAAAAACATTTTTATTTTTATTTTTAGCAAAAAAAAAAAAAAACCAGTAAACTACCAAACGCAACCTTAATCTTATTAAAGTCAATAATACTGATCAGGCGTGGATATGACGACTAAGATCTTACCCAAAGACATGAATGAGAAGTGTAGAGTTCAACGGATTTGGTTAATTCATATCCCAGACAAATCATCAAAATGCGTAGGTAAAGTGCTTTAGTAACTGCACACTAGAAAATTCCAGAATATCCAAAAGATATAAGACTTTTTGTGTTCCAAGTTCTCTGACCGACAAAAACAAATTGTGAGGGAAGAAAAACCTCTAGGAAAAATTATTAGACAACTTTCTTGTGAGATAAAATAAGTGGATGAAGGAAACCCACGCTTTACTCTTTATCAAGACTCACTTGAGTTGAAATGTCTGTCACTTACGGTACGTTTGGTTAAGAAGGAAAAAATAAAGAAAAATAAAAATAATAGAAAGTGAAGTAAAAAAAAAAAANAAAAAGAAATCACCTTACAAGATCTCCAAAGTGAAGTTAATAAGCTTAAAATAGAAATAAAAGATTTAAAAACTCAAGACAAGAAATTTGCTGAAGCTTATATATATATATATATATATATATATATATATATTTTAAAAAAAAATAGAACTAACTTTTATTTTTTCTATGATAAAATTGAAAATATAAAATATGTTTGGCAATAATTTATATTTAAAAAATTGTGAAAATAAAAATAAATATAATGTTTAGTATTATAGTGAAAATCCACCACCCACCACCAACAACCACCCAACACTACCCAAAACCCACCATCAACAACCATCCAAAACCCACCACCCAACCCCACTTCAAAACGCACCAACTACAACCTCTGAAACCCACCACCCAAATAAAACATAGACTCACACACACAACATACAGACCTACACACACAACACACAGACTCATAGATTCACACACACAAAATCACCACACAGATGCACACATACACAGACACACAAAATCACCCACGTGCGCATATTTTGAGTTTTTAGTGTTTTTGAAATGTTTTTTTTTGTGTTTTCGCTTTTTGACCTTGTTTTTAAAACAAAGTTGCTAAAAAGACAAAAAACATCACAAAAACATTTTTATTTTTATTTTTAGCAAAAAAAAAAAAAAACCAGTAAACTACCAAACGCAACCTTAATCTTATTAAAGTCAATAATACTGATCAGGCGTGGATATGACGACTAAGATCTTACCCAAAGACATGAATGAGAAGTGTAGAGTTCAACGGATTTGGTTAATTCATATCCCAGACAAATCATCAAAATGCGTAGGTAAAGTGCTTTAGTAACTGCACACTAGAAAATTCCAGAATATCCAAAAGATATAAGACTTTTTGTGTTCCAAGTTCTCTGACCGACAAAAACAAATTGTGAGGGAAGAAAAACCTCTAGGAAAAATTATTAGACAACTTTCTTGTGAGATAAAATAAGTGGATGAAGGAAACCCACGCTTTACTCTTTATCAAGACTCACTTGAGTTGAAATGTCTGTCACTTACGGTACGTTTGGTTAAGAAGGAAAAAATAAAGAAAAATAAAAATAATAGAAAGTGAAGTAAAAAAAAAAAATGATAGAAAATATATTTTCAAACATATATTTGGTTAGAATAAAAAATTTACTGGAAAGTTTTAAAAAAATTTTATTCTATTATTTGAAAGAAATAAAAATTATAATAAATTTTTTATAATTGTTTAAATTACCCTTAATTATATTAAATCGGTCTAAAAAAATATATATGTAATTATAATTGAAGTTAAAAAATTTTAAAAAATGGCTCGAAACTTTATTTTAAGACAATCACAAATACAAAGGTCTTTGAGCTAAATTATATAATTAATCAAATTTATACTAAAATTTTTTAAAATTAATAACCAATAAAATATGTTAAGAAAAATAAGGATAAAATATGAAGTTAGTTATAGATCACAACTTTCTTGCATATCCATGTGTTTTTTAACAAAAAAAAAAAAGTTGGTTATTTGTGAGAAAATTCAAGTATGAAGAAAAATTATTTTTTCCATTATTTTCCTTTTCATACTAACCAGACACATGAAAATTTTAAAAAATTTCTCTTTCTTACATTATCTATCATTCTCCCGCTAAACAAACAAACCGTTAGTTAAGATTTGTTTGGATGGATTTTTGGAAAAAAATTATATTTACTTTTTCAAACTCAAACCTCTCTTTTATAAAGATGAGATTTAACATTGAATCCGATCTATACTTATATTTGGTATACAATATATAAACATGTAGGACACATGAATATATCATAATTATTAACAATAATTTGCCTTATAAATGACTATTTTACCATTAATCAATCCAATTTATGCTCATATTAAGGGATACAATTGTCTTTTAAATCTTTAACCCTTAACCCATTTTCTCAAACCCACCCTTTTTAGGTTTGATAAAATCTATAATCATGAATTTAATATTCGGGCCAACTACAGACCGGGTTTAAAAATCCAAAATTAAATTTTCAATCTAAACATAAGATTTGGGGATCATTTAAACTATTTTTTTCTAAACTCATCTTTCCAACCTCCCATACCCCCTTATTCCCATACCCCCTTATTCCTCTCTTTGTCAATCAAACTCTTCTACATCTGTTCTAGAAGGACGCCGGTTCAGCCACTTTTTTGAGATCCTTAATTTATTGTTGTCTTGTGCTGAAATTCGCCTAAGATGATGCTTTTATGTTCGGAAGCCAAGGGATATTATCTCTCTCGATATTTGATACCTTTTAACTATAGCACTTGCAAGCCTACCTTGATTGATAGAGTATACAATGGATTGAGTTTAATCTTGAGGTTTTTTTCACTTCATCCTGAAATGCATCGGCGTATAAAATCCTGGTGTCATCTTTTGATCAAATTGATTCGAATGAATAAGCCTTAGATTCAAAATAAATTGAACTTTCTCATTGTTGATAGAGGCGCTGTGCATGCTTCGAGATTCCATGGGTTTGGTTTGGTTAAGAAGACAAAAAAAAAATGATGAAAAATGAAAATGGTTGAAAGTCACGTGAAAGAAAGAAAAATTAAATGAAAATATATTTTCTTGCACACATTTTGGTTATAATTAAAACTTTTTCAGGAAAGTTGTTTAAATTTTTTTTTATAATTGGCTAAAATTTGGGTGCTTCTTTCTTTTATGAGCAATTCTATTGGAACCTAATTTATTGACCTAAATTTCTATGATCTTTGGATTGACTGTGAGTTCCATCAAACATTGGAACTTAGTGTTAATCCAATGGTTTCAATAAAGCCACGTCATTAGGTCTGTAAATTATGTCAAATTTTTAGGTTTGAATAACATTTTCCTTATTTTATTGGAGGAGAAATGTAAATCTGAAAAGACCCGTTGATGAGATAAAATTCTAGTTAAAAATATGTGGGGTAGAGGATTCTATGGGTAAAAAAAAAAATGGGTATGGTGGCATCTTTTTCACGAGAAAATAAGAATTTATCGCACATTTTGAAGGAAATTGAAAGTGAAGGTTAAAAACTTATTTGGTTGTACGAGAATCATTAATTTCTTGCACTTTATGCAATAATTCTGCTAAATAAACGCATAAAAAGTTATTTTTTTGTGTTTAACATATGAATTCATGGGGTCCAATTCCAGAAAATTATGCTCTATCTTTCACATGAGCACACTAACACGCACACACACACATGTACATTAATAAAAAGTATAAAAAGTAATAATTTCTTCTTAAAAAGTAATAATTTTAAATAGTTTTTCAGAAGAAATTATAAAAAGTACTAATAATTTCTTCTTAAAACCATTTTAAAATTTTGTATCCCAAATTACTGGAAATAGATCTCTAATTTATTTATTAATTTCGCTAATCTAATAAGTCATATTGATTTGGGATTTAAAATTACTTAAAGTATTGGAGTATTCAATTGGAAAGCCACTCTCTCCATAGCTATGGCAAACCAATAGAGGCCAAGGGTAGCTATAGCAGTGTACCCTAATTTAGGGTCGATCACAAGTTGTGGCGTATTTGCATCACGTCATTCCTGATTTGTACTGATTTCTAACTAGTTTTGACCTAATTCATTTAATTAAATGTACTAGAAGACTTTAAACCAACTGGACTTAATTATCAATCGTACTGTATAATATTTGGTTCAACGCATGACCCGTGAACTAGAAGCCCTGCAGGTGGGTATTTCTTTCTTATCTAAACATAGCACTAATAAGATCCATAAATGAAAATTCTGATTATTCAGGTGCTTAGGGGTGTTTATGGGCCGGATTATTCACGGGTTTCGTTATTCGGCCAAAAAAAAATGCCCGAAACGCAATAGACCCGATAGTTAGCTCTCTCGAGAACAATATCCTTAAAAAAAAGACGTGAGTTTGCTTCCAAACCCATTACCCAACCCGAAGTCTAGGCCAATAGCCCGCTTGAAAAAATTCGTTAAAACTCGGCCTAAGAGTCCGCCCACCCCTTCCTTTGAAAAAAGTTTATACTTTTAGACCATTAATTTTGAAATTTTGAAATATGTCTCCCAATATCAAAATTTGAAGTTTTAAAAAATTAGACACTATAAATAATGTATTTTTTTTTTCATGTATTAAGCATACAAGTTTTAAAGGATAGAGAAATACAAATAATAAATTAGTGACTATCTGTCAACCTAGTTAGAATGTATTCATTCTAATTTATGTAGTTTATCTCCTAATCAAAAATAAAATTATTCATTATTTTATTTTTATCCATTTTGACTTCACTTTTGATTCAAAAATATAATTTATACAAATATTAAGTTATAAAAATATTCATTATTTTTAAATAAAATTTTATATAAAAAAGTCTATAAACAGGCCTACCCATCAAGCCTGCCTAGAAGGCTCGGCCAATAGGCTTGCGGATAGCCTACTTCTACCCAAAACCCGGTTTGGCCCGTCCGATAACTCACTTGGGTAAAGGCTTAGACCAACACTACTCAGACCCGACTTGAAAAAATTTCGCGGACTTAACCCAACTCGGCCCATGGACACAGCTACAAATACTTGCAAAACTAAATATTTTTTATTTGTACAATTATTCATACAATACTAAATTACATATTGGAAACAATGAAAAAATAAAAAATTATTGTGTATCATACTAGTTAAATGAGATTATTGTGGCAAAATTAAATTATTTGTCTGCTCAATTTATTATGCCAACTAACAGGTGAATGTTATGCATAAATTCAAATCAAGAACAAATTAATCACATCTCACCAAACTTCACCACAAGAAAAAGTAGACTCAACTAGAAAAATAAAATTGCTGGTAATTATTTTGTCGGCGAAAGTTTGATTTTTTTGTCAGCAAACAAAGTTCAATAACATGACACATGCATGAAGTCTTACTCGAATTTGTGTAATATTTTCTTACACAAGTATTATTTTCCCCGGGAAAAAGTCTTCTTACCTATAAAATACATTTCTTAGGTAAACATTTTGTAGACAAAGACTATGTTTTCATGTAGTTATCATCGTAACATTAACAAGTAGAAAGTTGTCACTTTCAAACTAACTGTGACACATATAAGAGTTGAGTACAACAGTTCAAAATGAATTATTTAATCTGTCTTTTTCCTTGATTTTTCTTCACGCATTGTATTACCAATCCCATGGATATATTATGTAACAATTTGAATATCTCTGTGCACCTAAAATAATGCAAAATTTAATTTGAAAAGTCACAGAAACACAAACCCTCTTTTTCATCCACCAGGAAACATCCCACGCTTGTTTTTTCACTATCTCTGCACTCTAGTCTCTGCACATATAGGGTTTGTTTGTATAAATTTTTGGGAAAAGTTTAGATTAAATTCCTCAAACTCTTTCAAATTCAAATCCCTTTTTACGAAGATGAGATTCAAGAATAAAGCCAATTCATTACCATGTTTAGTATACCCATGAATATATCACTATTATTATAATATATTTAACAATAAATGACCATATTACCCCTTAATCAATCTAATCTCAACACATGTTTGTATATATACATTTTTTTGTGTCCTTTTGGATTTCATATTTGATTTTTTCTTCTTCCTAGCTTATGAAAAAAAAACATGAATATTGATAAAATATAACTATTATTCATGACCATAATAAAACGCAATAAAACATTAACCATATAAAGACATTGTTACATTCTACATTTGATATACAAGGATACACACGAATCTTGTCCATTTCGTTACACCATATTGGTTACAAACAACTCACACATATTGATGAAATTAATCATCAATGATAACCAAGCCACAATAGGCCTGCATGGAGACGTGACTAAAGTGGAGCTAGCACTGGAAATTGTTGATATGTGTCCGCCTTCCCCATATGGCCTAAATATTTTTGTGAAGGTCTCATAATTGGGATAAATCCTCACACACGCCCGAGATGCGAAGGTGTCATCCTACAAAAATTGACATATTGAATTTATGTACACATGTATTTAATGATTCTTATATTAATATACATATGTAAAAACCTCAAAAAAAAAAAACCTCGAAGAAACACACTCTAGCCGGATTGATTGGGAAAAGTACTATATGTTCATTATTCCAATGGAACAACCCCGCAGCCTCCATATCTTTCATCTTGAAATGACATCTCTTCCAAAAAATAACTACTTCCATAATTAGGGCCAAAGTTAATTGTGGTGCTTATCGACGTTCACTTATCATCTCTTACAGACGACTCCAGCCTCCTTCTAAGAATTCACCCGTGTTGGCAATGAGCCTCTCCAACTTAAGGTCCGTAAGGCAATCCAACAGAACATCTTCCTTATCTTGTGTTAGCCTCAACCGCTGCATTACTTTTAACCATGTTCTAATGATAATACCCATTACAAAATCAATGCACAAGGAATAAGTTAATAACTTAACAAAAATTTGTACATTAGTTTAGTGATACTAATCCATAAAAGTCAATACATAAATTACAAACATAGCATAATTTGATGATGATAATCAGAATAAAATTCGTTATCATATATCATCATTCGGTCAAATAAATTTTCCCACAAAGGAGCTCAAAATATTGCAAATTATGAAACCCAATATGAACCCTACTACAAACGAGCATAATTCCATTTTGTGGGACTGGTCTAATTTTTGGAGAGGGTTTTCTTCCATTCATTTTGTGGGGCATGAAAATGTGTTCATTTTGAAAGATGGTTCATGGTTCATTCACAGTGTTGTCTTCGTGTCTTTGCACTAGATTGTTATTTTGGTCCATCATTGCAACGGAAACGTGTCATACTAATGCCTCCTCTACAGCTTCGTATGACAAAAATGATTTGCACAATGCGTCGGGGTATCCACTGACAAGCCCTTGCCATTCTTGCCAGGTATCAATAATTCCCACTCGTCGACCATTGAACACAACATACTATTTCTTCTCCAAAACCATTTTCATTCTTGTTATTATAGTCATGACTATTGTGAATTGTGAACAACACTAGAACCATCACTTACATTTTTAAAACACAAACATTAAATACCCAATACACATTGGGTGGATTGATTTCTAGATCTTGATGAATTGTAAGATAAAAAAGACTACTTTATGATGACATAAAACACCTACATATAATTCTATATTGTCTAAATACCACTTTTACACTCAACATAGGAACAACACCAAAGTACCGCAATACCGAAAAAAGTTGTCAACGACATGGGAAGACTTAACATCGCTAAGAAGATTTCATAACACACAAGTAATGATAAGTACTAATTTTCCATTACAAATGCATTACCCCATAGCACGCTAAGAAGCCATGCTATTCTCTTACTTTTGGGCAAGCTCATGAAGAGGTCCATCTAAATCGAATCATTGGGAATCTTGTATGTCGTCTTGTGTCGGTGATCCATCGTTAGACCATCGATTTTTGCCAATTCAGTGTTGACTTGATGCCTAGGCTTAATAGCATCTTGCTCATAACCGACTCTTTTAGCAATGTTTGAGAGTTGTTTTCCACAATTCGACACATAGTCACCAAGTATATCAATCATATTTTATGCTGCGTGCAATTCTATAAGATGTTTTGCCAAGTTTTTTCTTCCATTGTTTACGGCTTGTAGGTGTGTCGCCATGTCTAGCCACACTGTATTGAGGCATGCGTTTGAACATCCCAGTGTCTACCATGTTTACGTCATTGTCAGCAGCATCCTCACTATCATGGTCTTTGCCAAAAATTATGCTCCAGTCATTGTAGTAAGGTTAGCCTTTCTCACGCATCCCTTTTTGCATTTTTGTCTTTCTAGAAAACAAAAATCTTAGTGAATGACTTAAGATGGATAGTGTTGGGTTTAGGAAATAACTACTTTCATGTACTCAACCCAAACGTCGTCTCCTTCAACATCTATCCTTTGTCTGACTCGTTCCACCCGAACTCTGACGTGTTAAGCATGGTGAAGAGTGTGTTGTAGGTTTTCTTCTAGTTTTTAATCTTCAACTCAATGTGTGGAGTGGCACGAAGGTTAGTTCCTCTAGTTGCATCCGATAAAGCCTTCTCCAAATGATGCAAATATCTTGATCTGAACACACTATTGTGGGATTTCCATCCTTGATTGCAAATGTCTTTAAGTGCATTTAATAGTACAAATTCTTCGGATGCTGTCCACATTCATCAAGGGCCCATATCAAACTGGGAACTTTCCCTAAAGTGGGAACTGCCGACACTTGCCATGACACCACTAAAAATAGCATTGCATCCATATTGTACTATAATTAAGTTAAATTTATAAAAAATATGTTTTAAAGAATTGTTAAAGACTTTTACATATATGTAAAACATCCACTAATACCATAAATTACATGGAATATAACTTAAAAAAAAAAAACATGAGGCGAAACAAATCTCATGAACATGCAACAATCTATAGTGACTAAGTTCAAGCTAGCCTATTAGCCCTCCAGTAATTGTACATACCAGCTTCTAGTTGATCACGCCATGCAATCCAACCATGAGAAGATTCAACGCTTTGATTATGTCATTATCATTCACATTCTCATCTTCCAACGAATGGTCATCCAACTCATCTTCCACTAGATCATATTCTATCTCGTTCCTAATAAGATTTCGCAATATACAACAAGCAACAATGATTTTGTTGTGTGTCGGTACATGGTAAAAAAAATGTTGTCCTAAGGATAGCCCGTTGCATTTTAAGTAGAGCAAAACATCTTTCTATGATATTTCTTGTTGTTGTGTGCCTCAAATTGAAATACTCGTGCGTGTTTCTGGGTGCTGCGGCACCGTCAATAAATTCCTGCAAATGGTATCACTGACCACGAAATGAAGCCAAAACCCTCTCCATTTGTGTATCTAGTATCCATAAGGTAATATGTACCTACAATTGCACATCATTGAATAAATCTAATAGCTTCAAGTAACTTAGCAAATAACCAAATCTCTAAAAATAGTTTTTGTGACCTTACCACATTCCACCTGCATCCCATTCCTTCTTGTGATGTCATTTTGCAATACCTTAGAATCAGTGGCAGACTCTTCCCACCTGGGCAATATGTAGATAAATTTCATATCTTGCATACAAACGCCCAACACATTTTTTGTTGTCCACCCTTTCCTACTCCTATATCTATCTTGGAGTAGGAGAGGAACTTTGGCTCTAACATGTGTGCCTTATAGCACCCCTACACATTCTTATAATCACCAATTAAGATGAAAACAATTAAGTACAAACGTGTAATTTATATTTTATTAGAAAATAATGACAACCACATTATACACAACCGACTACCTTGAACCACCGCCAATTGGGATCATTGCACCCATCTATAACTGGTTTAGGCCTCTTCAAGAGTAATTGTCTCAATTTTAGAACAACTTGTAGAGTCGTGTTGAAATGTATGCTCACTGTATCCCTAGACCTAATAAAGTTGAATTTAATTGGGAAATTCTTGTCATCGTGTCCTATGACACTAAGAACATCGCAACCATCTCTTTAACATGCACATTCTTTGTGTTGACAAGTCCACCGACTTCCCTAACTAAGCAGCACAACATGTGGAATATATGTCTATCCATCTTAAGTTGTTCTACACATGTTCTATCTTTTTCTCTAATAAGCCTATGGAGATTCTCACTTTGTGCATGGAACCTATTGACTTAACTAATCAATACCAATGTCTTTCGCTTTTCATTGGCCCATAATGCAATCATAACCATCAAAATACAAGTACAAACAGTACCAAACTGTCTGACTAAATTATTAAGATTAACAAGCAAAGCTGCTAAATTGTCATTTTTACGAGTCATACCCACTGAAATAATAAAACAAAAACATCCAGCATATCAATATTAATAGTTACAAAATAATTTAGTAAAAAAAATAAACTATAAAGTTTATCTGTGTACGTGTGTTTGTTTGTGTGTGTGTTTCTCTATGTATCTGTGTGTGTGTTCACTATCTATGTATGTCTTATGTTTCTTTGTGTGTGGTTGTGTTCGCTGTGTGTCTAAAAGCTATACTATGCTGCAAATATAGATATGAAGCTACCCTACATAGCTTTCAACTCCTATGACAAAAATTATATAAGTTACATTCTAACATTTAAGCAAGATAAAACAGAGAATGTAGTTCTAAAAAAATGTTCAAGTTGAAACATGAATCATTAAATTAAAAGGAAAATGAAGCACTAAAAAAATTAAACAAAAAAGATGTTTTTATGTTTTGATAATGGTTCTACTGTGCATCTTCTATGCATATGTGATGTATGTATTGATGGACCTCAGAAAAGCAAAATTTGAAGGTTGGGGTAGAGATTTTCATGTAGGTTATTTCTACTTATCACAAATTCGATATTTTGTTTATTTCATCCGATTAGGTCCTTCTTAGTGAACATTCCCTTTGAATTTCACCTATCTTCACCTTTATTCACACCATAATGAGTCTTCGCCACTTGTTAAAATATGTAATCTGCCTACAAAATCTCAACATCTCAATTTTTATTTAAAATGATGCATACTAGAATTGTTACAAATTCTTTGAATTTGTGAATTGGAAGTGTGTGTATGTGATATCATATGAAGCTATGAAGAAAAACCATATTTCACAAATTTTTTCCACTAACCTCTAGATCTCCGATGGCATGATCAGTAGAGACTTCCCGTTACAAAACTTTTCAACTAGGTGCTCAATTTATATAGCCCACAGAAATATTCCAAACAGTGATTGAGTTGAAAGAGTGAAGAATCTCTCTACAACTTCATCCCTAACCATTGTTTTTCTTCCATCATTGGTAGAGACGCGGACAAGCTTCTTCCCTTCTACAGAAATCTCCATCTTGCACGAATCTGTCTACAACGAAGCTTCCAACTGTTGATTTCTTCCATCGTTGCCAGTGAAGAGGACAAACATCTTCCTTTCCCTAAGCATCGGTCTTTTGTAGAGATTGTGGATGTTAATAGGCGAGATACGATAAATAGGGTTATAGGGTATAATTATCTTTTTGTATCCTTAACCTATTAACCCTCATTCGAAACCCATCTCCCCTAGGTGTCATGAAACCCATAATCCTGGGGTTTAGGTTCGTGCCAACTCTAGACTGGGCTTGGTAACCCAGGCTTCAAACTTTAAGCCAAACATGGGATTTTGGGGATCCTTTGGACTACTTTTTCCAAACCCATCTTGTCAAGTCCCCTCATACCCTCTTACAAAATAGCCCCATAGAGTAGCAAATTGTATTTTTTTTAAAAATGATTATTTTATTGGGGAGTGAGATCCTCTCTAATACATTTTTTTTTATAGAATTATACTCAAACTCCTTAAAGTTTGTCACTTAATTAATCAGACCCCCTGATATTTGAAATATTATACATAGACCCTCTGAGATTTGTACGTGTGTAATACTAAGACCCTGCTATTAATGTCTGTTAGTAAATCAGTTAGTAAATTACACCTAGAGCCCCCTAAAGTTTTTAAATGTATAATATTTAACCTTTCAAGTTTAAAATGTTATACTTAAGCAAAAAATATTCTAATCAAACATAGAATATTAAATATTTTTAAATTTTATAACCAAAATTCATGTTTTATTATGACATTTATTAAAATAAAATCAAAAATAAAAATTTAATTTTTTTCTAAAAAAATCATAATTAGTATACAATTAGACTAGTATTTAATTTGTCGTTCAAACGACCAAATTATCCCAATTACAGCTAGAAGATATTGTGTCCATTATAGTTTGACCCTTTCTTTTACTTTTTAATATTATTCCAATAGATAGTATAATCGTATAATAATTATGATTTTTTAAAGAAAAAATAAATTTTTTTAATTTTATTTCAATAAATGATACAATAGAATATGAATTTTGGTTGTAAAATTTAAAATATTTGATATTCTATATTTAATTCAAGTTTTTTTGGTCAAAGTATAACATTTTAAATTGAAGGGGTCTAAACATTATACGCTTACAAACTTCTGAGTGTAATTTATTAAAGGACATTGACGGTCGGGGTCTAAGTGTTTCGCGCATACAAACATCAAGAGTTTATATATAATATTTCAAATCTTAGGGGGCTTGATTGATTAAGTGACAAATTTCAAAGGATCTGGGTGTGATTCTCCATTTATCTTTTTTTTTTTGGTGGATGCTTTTATGCACAAGCACACTTCCCCACCTATGCATTTGTAACGCTCCAAAATTCACCCTAAAAGAAAATACTATCTATAATAATTCATATCATGAAAGCAACTAATAAAATTCACAAATAAAAAAAATTTTATTCATCATCCATAATAAGTAAAGCATCATCCAAAACAAATATGTCAAACCATGACAATTACATCCAACAATTAAATATTATCTTGTAGCGGAATAAATAAAACATTATTCTTAACATTGTCTCATAATTAACCTCTCAGTCTAGAACATAAAAGAAATAACTATAAACGTTTATCTCGGGATCCACGTTCCCATAAATATGAGCTTCCCAATTTAACTGCTCATCCAATCTAAGCTCTTCCTCTAGACCGTAATCTGAAAAAGATATTGTTTGTCGGGGGTGAACATTAAACTCTGTAGAAAAATCTTCTTAAACTTGAACAAAGTTTTGAAAACATATAAAATAGGCCGGTCTCATTTTCAAAATATCATATACAACTTTAAAAATAAAATAGTGACAGTTTATAAAATCTCAAATTTATGTAATAGCAATAAATTAAATGAAGAAGCAAAATCAACTTTCAGATAACAAACTATTACTAATACTGTATCTCAGGTATGTAATAATACTTAGCATGAATACACATATTGACAATATCCTAACCCACACATGCACCCCTAATCCTCACAAGGATACACAATTTTAGGAAGGTCGTATACCGACGCATCGGCAGTAACGAATCCAACCCAGTAATAGTATACTAATCCTTAGCCTCAATACTCGTGAGCGAATAATGATTTAGTCCTTGCAAGACACCAACCCCACTACGAGTGGTATGAAACCTTCAAACTTATTCAGACAAAAAAATGCATCTACATACTCTACGATACCCGGTCAACGATCACCCATATTCATCAAAACATCCACACAAGATATACAATACCAAACCAATTCACCAAAATCACAGGTAAATCAAGAACCATAATTTCACGGGTATTTTTTCAACATTACAACTCAAGAAAATATGCAAGAGATCATCAAGAAATATAATTTTATTTTTTGAACAAAAAAACTAGAGTTTTTAAATCAAGAACAATGGAATATCAAGGTAAAATCTTATATTTCTTGAAAACTAGGGTTTTGATATCAAGAACGAGAGTTTTCATGGCTATCAAACGATCACCTCATCCAAGACATGATACGATTTGGAAGAAAACCAAGAAAAAATAATTTTATAATATATACATACGATTTAGAATCAAAAAATACATATATATTAATCCTAGCTTCAATGAATGAGTTTAGGAAGAAATCCCTACGTTTAATTTGATGTTTGAAGATACTCCTAGCGTGTTTGAATCAATTCCGAGGCGAGAATCGTCCTCGTGTCTCCTCTCTTTCTTTCTCTCAAGCTTTCTAGGGTTTTCTTAGATGAACAATTGCTGAATATAAGCATAAGGGTCATTCCCTAGATATTTATAATGCTAAAAGTGGAAAAAACACTCAACAAATATCGTCCAATTCTACACGGCGCGTCTAGACGCTTGTTTCTTCTGTCCGGATGCGTTTGACTTTTTGTTCAGACTTCCAATGATTTAAAGTAGATTTAAAGTGCAGTTTCTACTGTCAAATTTCAAGTCAATCGAACATTAGAGTTAGAAGTTATAGCCAAAATACTAAAATTATGTCAAACTCTTTTTTACCAAAATCCTTTCTAAATAGGGTTTTAATTCTATAATACTTCTAAACTTCAAATACAACTCATATAACATCTTTCAATATTTTTTGGCCTTCCAGATTCAATAAAAACCTTATTTTGACCTAAAAATATTTATAAAATTAATTTGCCACCATTTTCAAATTTAAACATCTTCAAAACTCAATTTACTCCGAAAGTTAAATAAATTTGAAACTTAAACTTCATAATCAATATTTTAACAATTATTTTAAGTTTCTACCATCATTTTATTCGTCTTAAGAGAAATGTTATTCTTATTTAATTTTAATACAAGATCCTACAACAATAATGCTTACCCTTAAATATTAGCCTTCGGTTTACTATCTGTATAAAATATTTGACTATTGACTACTATAATGAAAGAAGGGAACCCGAACTTACTCCCTCACCACCAAAACTTTTAGTTGACCTTCTCTTCCTACTAGGCACACTCACTCCAGTGCACATACGACTACTAGCTAGCTTACCGTACTGACCAAAGACTCGAGTGAGATCCAGTGTGTGTGTCTATACATACATACGTACGTATATATATATATATATATATATACATACATACATACATACATATGTATTGATAAGGATCCCTCCGCTGTGCTATGTATGTCTACAAATGAATTATATAGTTTTTTTTCTCTCGTTTCTTTTTAATTAAATCAGTGGAGAGGGCAAAAGAGGTGTAGGAGAGAGAAGACGGAAGCAAAGGTCCCTTTGTTCAGGGACTGAATAACAAACTGATAGAATACCGAGAGTTTGAGTAACTTCACATGCACACGCATTTAATCGCAAGTAATGTTATTAAAATTTAAAAATTTGATCTAATTTTGTTAACATAATAATGCCTCAATGGATAGATCTTAAAAAAAAAAAAGGTTCAACAGTTAAAGCTACTACAATACTATTGGATCATGTCACTATCACAATATTAAATCAAAAGATTATGTCAAATTTTTAAATCCAAATAATTTTACTCTAATTTCTTGTTAAATGACGAGATAACAAGCACATGTCTTAACCTAAAATGTGTCCATAACTTAACAAACACACTTAAAATGGTCCATAAACTATTAGTTTCCATTATCAATTTCTGTCAATGGCAAAGATAGGGCATTAAATGAATTTTCACTCAAAATGATTAGTGAGAATTCACTACTGTTATCGTGTTTTACAGTTAACAAAGACGCCGGAGTATCTCCTAGCCAAATTTCAGATTTTGTGACATCATAATTGCTTGGCGCCTTAATATTTTAGAAGTGTATGAAAATCGTGACATGATTTGTGACCTAAAAATTTGATTTAGTATGTTATTTTAATGACGTGACAACAACATGGTCCAATAATTTTATTGTATGTGTAATTATTGAACTTCTTCATTATAAATCTCACTTAATATATTATTAGATAAGCTAATTTTTAGAAGAATCGACTCCGTGAAAAGGAGGTGGCAAGAAAGACGATCAGCCCCACATAATCACCCCAACCGTTTGAGCTTTTAGTATTCTTTTGCAACTTACTATTATTAATTGGCGTACACGTGCTTCATACGTGGATAATCTCATTATGAATATTTTATTTAATACCAAAATTAAAAAAAAGTGATCTCGACATTATAAATAACTGAATTAAGCTCCATACAATTGTGATTTTAAGTTTTCTTTTGGAGAGTGGGGAATCAAAGGATAAAAAAGTTTTAATCTCCATTTACTTGTCCCAAAATAAATAATATTTTTCAAAGGTACATAACCCAATGCCTTTAAAGCTCAAGACGTAAACCTCTGACACAAAAATTCAAACAAAGTATCAGATAAATTATTGTGATTATTATAATTCCAACACCTAAATTTGACACGCATTAAGCAAAAATAGTAGGATTAAACTTAATAAAATAGTGTCTATATATTGATTATTATTTTGTAAAATCTAATTATGTTTGACATTATAAATATACACTTAATGAAGAGATAGACTATCTAACACGTGGTTATGTCATATACATGACATGCTCACTTGAAAGAGGATCACAAAATCTTACTTCTCTATCTACTTATTGTTTAGTGCTATTGTAGATTTCTTGAAATATTTTTTTTAAGATAGAATGAAAAAAAAAAAAAAACTAATAGTTGAAGTTGAAAGTAATTAAATAACCATCAACATACAAGGACAAGCCACAAGCCACAAGCTCTTTCTATTTTTGGGAAGAATGCATACCCCCACACATATAAATAAGGACAAAGGTAATTACTTAATAATCGAGTTTTATGATATAGAAAAGATTCTTTCACATCAAACAATACATAAAACAAGAACATTTTTACAACAATTCTTGAAACCTAGTAGAAAAGAGAAAGTTTGAAAAAAAATTTGTAGCTACCGTAAACTCTTATTTTTTCATGTCCACAAAACCCAAACATCAAATTAGGAGAAAATTTTCAAGTTTTCTTGTCGCCACAAAAAACTTTTGGCCTAAAAACATTAAAATGTCAAATAAATTCATGCGGTTAGAATTAAAAGGCCAAAAGTTATCGAATCCATTATATGGGAAAACAAAAGGTGGTAATGTATTGTTTTGTTATTACTCATACCGGTATGAGCATCATTAGAGTTAAAATCAATAATTAAAAGAAAACTAATTTAAGGAGATGAAAGAATAGGAGAGGAATATGTAATTAATTAGTGAAGATAAAAGAAAATTGTTGAAGGGAATTATATATTTTATGAAAGATATATTATAGTCAATCAAAAGTTTTTCACTTAATTTCCTTTTATTAGTAGTATAGATATAAATATATATTTTACTCAACGTATGAAAAGCTAAAATAACATCTAATTTATGTGCACCCAAAAATCAAATTTGGGTGATAGGAACCAAAATAATAATGAATACAAATCAAATCTAGATATCTACTTAAAATTCCAAATAGATATACATGCACATATGCACAGGGACTACTTGGACATTCGTTGGACACCTTTTGAGGATGAGGAGCATAATCATTGGATAATATGCTAGCACTGTTTGTAGTACTCTCATTGGGACTTTAGAGGCAATTAGATAAGAGTTGAACATATGAGAAGTAGTTTGTATTCAATGAGGACGTTTTATTTCTTATTGCTAGATGATGGTGTAAAAATAATTATAGATTTTAAGCATATATTTATAATTGGAATTAATAAAAATTGCTACTAAACTTTTGGGCAAATCAACAATTATTAGAATTATGATGTGAGCAATATAATTATGAGTGTTGTAATCTAAAACTCGAAATAAAACATGCAAACAATATTTAGATCATATAACATGCAATTTAAATAAATACAGAAAATATATAAACATGCAATCTATATAAACCAAATAAATAGATTTGGAATGAGCTAGCCTGCGAGTTCGAAAGGCGTGTGTGATCACTGTCCTAAAACAGTTGAGCCTCCCCACGTGAGGATACTGACGGACACCAGCGACTTCAAGATCCAACTCAGACGCTCACAACAGCACCTTCTCAATGGTCCCATCCACTGGAAGGTTAAAGTAAATATGACTCGAATCGAGTTGCCCCAAAAATAAAATAATAGAGGATAATTGAAAAGTGTGTCAAGTATCAAAAGAAAAGCTATTGAAAGATTGTGGAGTAGATTTTCATTCTATTCACAGAAGCTATCTCAGCAGCCTTTTATATAGTGAATTATGTGTTTAACGTACACATGAACTATTCAATTTTTTTCCTTTTAGTCGTTTGGCACATGATATATTTTCTATGGTTTTCAATGGCTTTCAATGACTTGGCACATGCTGGCTTTTCAATGATTTGTAACCTACAATGATATATTTTCAATGAATTCGATTATTTGGCATGAATAGCTATAAAACCCAATTTAAGGTCAATAAAAATTATTCTTTAATATACACACTAAATATGATCAAAACACTTGTAACTGAAAGTTACAATTTAAACATAATTAAAATGGAAATTTAAAAGTTTTAAAAACTTAATTTTATTCTTACAATTCTCCACAAGTTTTTGAAACTTCAAAATATTTCAAATATTTTATATATAGAAAATATGAGCAACTATTATACTGTACAATAGGTGTAGGTGTCTTTCGAACTTGAACCTCACTTAGTGTTAACAGTTTTCCTCTGAAGGATCATAGTGACCAAAGGCTTGAACTAGATCCTTTGGACCAGAGTTCAACATGTCACACACATAGTATCGATACTGGTCAAGATTCGCGGGTTAGTGCTATTAATGGCCTTGCACTTGATGTTGATTCTCATGAGAGTTTCTAGAGAATAACTCAATTCTCATAGTCGCGGCCTCACGACTACTTTCACTTAGGTGAGCCCTCAAAGGGTACATGCGCATAATACCCTGCAGGAGTGTTCCTGCCTCGGTTTCATTCAGGGTAAAACCCTTCCTTATTGTCACACTACATATGCACTTTTGTCATAGGGATAAGCAGGAAAATATCTCCCCTTGGATATTTCTTAAATAACAATGCTAATGAATCACGCAGTATGGATTGTTTCTACCCAGTGAACTTCCTTCATGGGGTCCCCAATCACAGAAGTTGGGTTACCTCCCTAGGTGACTCCCTTGTGGGCTTAAGCTCATCCCCCTCGACAGTTCTGAGACAACTTTCCTCGAAAGCCCTTTAGTTAGCTGATCAGTTATATTAAGCTTACACTTTACAAAGTCTAGTGAAATTATGCTTTTACTCAGTATTTTCTTTATTGATTTATATCTCACTTGTATATGTCTATTCATCTTTTTATTATTATGATTTTGCTTCACAAGCTCAATCACTGCCTTACTATCACAGTGTAATGAAATGGCAGATATGAGTTTTTCCACTAGAGGTATGTCTAGTAATAAATTCTTTATCCACTCAGCCTCAGCGCATGTGGTATCTAAGGCTATAAGTTCCGACTCCATAGTACTTCTTGATATTAGGGTTTGTTTTTTAGATCCCCAAGATATGGTTGTTCCTCCTAACAGAAAAAACATATCCAGTAGTGGATTTAATATCTAAATTATCAGTGATCCAATTTGCATCACTAAAGCCCTCAACTACACTAGAAAATTCATTATAACATAAAGAGTAGTCTAAGGTTCCTTTAAGATACCTAAAGACTCTTTCTAAGGCAACCCAATGCTCTTTACTCGGACTATGTATATATCTACTTAGTCTTCCTATGGCATATGAGATACTAGGTCTAGACTTATTTGCTATGTATAATAAAGATCCAATCATTTGTGAGTACTTCAATTGTAAAATAGGTTCTCCTTTATTTTTCTTCAAATGTACATGAGGATCATATGTTGTTGATACAGACTTACTATCATAGAAACCAAACTTTTTCAACATATTCTCTATGGTGCTAGACTGACTTAGAGATATTCCATTTGATGTTTTCTCTATTTTAATTCCCAAGACTATATNGTTGAGTATTTTTTTCTACGCTTTTATGAGATTTTCTAGTTTGTTTGGCTTGTACACAAATTTCACACTNAATTCCCAAGACTATATAGGCTTCTCCCAAATCTTTCATATCAAACTTACTAGATAAATAAAATTTAACATCATTAACGACCTCCAAGTTTGTCCCAAAAATTAGAATATCATCTACATAGAGACATAAAATCACACAACCAACATCACTATCCTTGTAGTATAAACATTTATCACTTTCATTAATTTGAAAACTATACTCTAGAATTACTTTATCAAACTTCTTATGCAACTGTTTGGGAGCTTGTTTAAGGCCATATAAAGACTTCACTAACTTACAAACCTTATGTTCTTGTCCTTTCACCATAAACCCTTTAGGTTGTTCCATATATATTTCTTCATCTAAATCCCCATTTAGGAAAGCGATCTTAACATCCATTTGATGTATTACTAAGTTATGAATAGATGCTAGAGCTACTAGTATTCTAATGGTAGTAATACTAGTCACAGGCGAGTATGTATCAAAATAATCTATTCCTTTCTTTTGAGTAAATCCTTTAGTTACCAATCTACCTTTATATTTATCTATACTCCCATTAGGTTTTAATTTCTTCTTAAATACCCACTTACACCCAATAACTTTGCTTCCAGGAGGCAATTCTACTATCTCCCATGTATTATTAAGCAATATAGATTCAATTTCACTATTAATAGCCTCATTCCAAAAAGGTGCATCTATAGAAGACATAACTTCTTTATATGTCGTTGGCTCTCTTTCTACTAGAAAAGTAAAAAATTCTTCTCCTAAGTCCTTCTCTATTCTTGGTCTTTTACTTCTCCTTAGCTCTACATGTTGTTCTATATTTTTCTCTATTGGAGCAATAGAACTAGTAGAAGGTTGATCACTAGTTGAAAGTGTTTCTCTTACTTGACTAGGCATTGTATTTTTAAAAGGAAAAATATCTTCAACAAATGTAGCATCTCTAGATTCAATTATAGTATTGTTTGAAATTTCACTAATTTTCGAGTTAATAACTAAGAATCTATTAGCACTACTATTTTGGGCATATCCTATAAAGATGGTGTCTACGGTCTTAGGACCTATTTTCTTTCCCTTTGGTTCAGGAATAGCTACCTTAGTAAGCACCCCCCACATTTTCATGATACTAAGGTTAGAAACTCTTCCCTTCCATATCTCATATGGAGTTTTCTCATTATCTTTAACATATACTCTATTCAAGATGAAACAAGCATTAAGTATAGCTTCCCCCCACAAATTATCAGATAAGCCAGAACTAGTCAACATTGAATTTACCATATCCATTAAAGTTCTATTATTTCTTTCAGCTACCCCATTTGATTGAGGAGAATAAAGAGGAGTCACTTCATATATTATTCCATGTTTTTCACAAAATGTACTAAGTTCGGTTAGAGTATATTCACCACGTCTATCGGACCTTAATCTTTTCACTTTTCTCTCTAATTAATTTTCAACCTCATTTTTTATATATCTTAAACTTATTAAATACTTCATTTTTGTTCTTGATAAGATAAATATAACAATATTTAGAACAATCATCTATGAAAGTCACAAAATATTTATTTTCGGCTCTTGTTGGCAGTCTATTAGAATCACATACATCACTATGTATAAGTTCTAGAAGTTGAGTATTTTTTTCTACGCTTTTATGAGATTTTCTAGTTTGTTTGGCTTGTACACAAATTTCACACTTATGTTTGAAATCTACATGAGATTTAGGAATAAGATTGAGATCCATCATCCTTTTGATTTTCTTTAGACTTATATGTTCTAATCTTCCATGCCACACACTGCAAGATTCAACATTGAAAACTTGATGAGAAATTTCATTTACTTTTGAAAGTACATTCAATTTAAATAAACCATCACAAACATATCCTTTGCCAACANTTACCAATCTACCTTTATATTTATCTATACTCCCATTAGGTTTTAATTTCTTCTTAAATACCCACTTACACCCAATAACTTTGCTTCCAGGAGGCAATTCTACTATCTCCCATGTATTATTAAGCAATATAGATTCAATTTCACTATTAATAGCCTCATTCCAAAAAGGTGCATCTATAGAAGACATAACTTCTTTATATGTCGTTGGCTCTCNTTTGCCAACAAATATATCATTCCTAGTTATCACAACTTTATTTGACTCCATTACAAATTTATAACCTTGTTGGACTAAGGACGACCCACGGACTAAATTTCTTCTAATTTCAGGAACATGTCGCACTCCCTTCAAGATCAATGTCTTCCCAGATGTCATCTTTAANTTTTTCTGCTCTTGTTGGCAGTCTATTAGAATCACATACATCACTATGTATAAGTTCTAGAAGTNCCTTTGGTTCAGGAATAGCTACCTTAGTAAGCACCCCCCACATTTTCATGATACTAAGGTTAGAAACTCTTCCCTTCCATATCTCATATGGAGTTTTCTCATTATCTTTAACATATACTCTATTCAAGATGAAACAAGCATTAAGTATAGCTTCCCCCCACAAATTATCAGATAAGCCAGAACTAGTCAACATTGAATTTACCATATCCATTAAAGTTCTATTATTTCTTTCAGCTACCCCATTTGATTGAGGAGAATAAAGAGGAGTCACTTCATATATTATTCCATGTTTTTCACAAAATGTACTAAGTTCGGTTAGAGTATATTCACCACGTCTATCGGACCTTAATCTTTTCACTTTTCTCTCTAATTAATTTTCAACCTCATTTTTTATATATCTTAAACTTATTAAATACTTCATTTTTGTTCTTGATAAGATAAATATAACAATATTTAGAACAATCATCTATGAAAGTCACAAAATATTTATTTTCGGCTCTTGTTGGCAGTCTATTAGAATCACATACATCACTATGTATAAGTTCTAGAAGTTGAGTATTTTTTTCTACGCTTTTATGAGATTTTCTAGTTTGTTTGGCTTGTACACAAATTTCACACTTATGTTTGAAATCTACATGAGATTTAGGAATAAGATTGAGATCCATCATCCTTTTGATTTTCTTTAGACTTATATGTTCTAATCTTCCATGCCACACACTGCAAGATTCAACATTGAAAACTTGATGAGAAATTTCATTTACTTTTGAAAGTACATTCAATTTAAATAAACCATCACAAACATATCCTTTGCCAACAAATATATCATTCCTAGTTATCACAACTTTATTTGACTCCATTACAAATTTATAACCTTGTTGGACTAAGGACGACCCACGGACTAAATTTCTTCTAATTTCAGGAACATGTCGCACTCCCTTCAAGATCAATGTCTTCCCAGATGTCATCTTTAACTCTATGTCTCCAATTCCAAGTGCTTGTGCGACGGAATTATTTCCTAGCGTTACACTTTCTCCACTTGATTTCTAATAAGATTTGAATAAATCACGATCAAAGCAAACATGTATATTAGCCCTAGAGTCTAACCACCAATCTTTATCTTGATAAGTAAAATTAACTAGGGAACGATTATACCTAAAGGAGGGTTCGGCAGAATTATCACTATCCACTAGAACATTGACTTGAGCTCTTGGACCTCTTTGATTTGGCTTGAGTTTTGGCTTATATGACTCAGTCTTCTTGTAGTAGCAATCCTTAGCCAAGTGATTGGTTCGTCCACAAACAAAGCAAGACATCCTCTCTCTTCCTAAGCCCTTGAACTTATTATTATTATTATTATTATTATTATTATTATTATTATTATGATAGTTTTGTTTTTGACCATTATTAGGACAACCATTAAACCTATTATTCTTAAAATTTCATCCCCTAGGTCGGAAATTGTTATGGTTGTTGTTACTATTTTTCACTAGGTTTACCTTAGGGGGTCTCTCATTTTGTGAGTTTGTACTAACCCTATGCTTCTCTTCAACCCTAAGCGCGTATATAGTTTGGATTAAGGTTAACTCTCCTTGCTTATGTCTAAGGGTTTTAGCAAAGTTATCCCAAGAAGGTGGAAGCTTGTCAATTAAGCTTAAAACTTTAAAATCTTCACTAAATGTAGTTCCACATTTTTTGATTTTCCTCAAAAATTCTTGATATTCATTAATTTGATCACCAACAGGTTTACTCTCCACCATTTTATAACTATTAAAATTAGAGATCATAAACCGTTTAATTCCAGCATCAACAATCTCATACTTGGCCTCTAAAGTGTTCCAAAGTTCTTTAGCAGTTGTCGTAGTATTATGGTAGACATCATAAAGATGATCAGAAAGAGCACTAAGAATCTTATTATGACAGTGATATTCAATTTGTTCAAGGGTATACCATGAAGATAATATTTGACCAGCTTGAGGCTCTTTTATAGCAGAAATTAAGCCTAGTACGATTAACCAATATCAAACTTATTTTTGCCACCTACGAAAATATTGACCACTAAATTTTTCGGGTTTGACACTATTAGCTTCTTCTAGTCTAGTCATCCTTAATTTAGAATTCAAGGACAAAGAAATAATAAGAGATAAGCAAATAACCTATATTGAATTTAAATGTCAGCTGTCAAAACTCTATTTGTAACGAAGTTAAGAAAGGTGTTTAAAATTATTGTAATAACTCTTGAAACTTTAATTTTATTTTTCAAAGGCAAGTAGCTATATATTTTTTTTTATTAAAGCAAGTAGCTACTGGTTTTTTTTGGATATTCTATTACTATTCAAAAGTAGCTACTGTTTTTTTTTTTAAAATTCCAGAAACTGTTTTCCAAAAAAACATAAAACTGTTTGTGACAAACAACTTATTGGGTAGCAGTGTTTTTTTTACGTCGAAAACAGTAGCAATGTTTTTTGTCCCTTAAAACAATAACAATTTTTTTTTTTTAGAAAAACAGTAACAGTTTTTTTTCCAAAAAAAAAAAACAGAACAATTTTTTTTTATAGAAAAACAGTAACACCTTTTTTCCCTAAAAATAGTAACACAGAAAACTGTTTTAAACAAAAAAAAATGTTTTTTTTAACAACAAATAAAATCAGCTGTTTTAGATTGTAAAAATAATTATAGATTTTAAGCATATATTTATAATTGGAATTAATAAAAAATTGCTACTAAACTTTTGGGTAAATCAACAATTATTAGAATTATGATGTGAGCAATATAATTATGAGTATTGTAATCTAAAACTCGAAATAAAAATGCAAACAATATTTAGATCATATAACATGCAATTTAAATAAATACAGGAAATCTATAAACATGCAATCTATATAAACCAAATAAATAGATTTGAAATGAGTTGGTCTGCGAGTTCGAGAGACGTGTGTGATCACTGTCCTAAAACAGCTGAGTCTCCCCACATGAGGATACTGACGGACACCAACGACTCCAAGATCTAACCCAGATGCTCGCAGCAGCACCTTCTCAATGGTCACGTCCACTGGAAGGTTGAAGTGAATATGACTCAAATCAAGTTGCCCCAAAAATAAAATAATAGAGAATAATTGAAACGTATGTCAAATATCAAAAGAAAAGCTATTGAAAGATTGTGGAGTGGATTTTCATTCTATTCAGAGAAGCTATCTCAACAGCCTTTTATATAGTGAATTATGTATATAACGTACACATGAACTATTCAATTTTTTTCCTTTTAGCCGTTTGACACATGATATATTTTTTATGGTTTTCAATGGCTTTCAATGACTTGGCACGTACTGACTTTTCAATGATTTGTAACCTACAATGATATATTTTCAATGAATTTGATTATTTGGCATGAATAGCTATAAAACCAAATTTAAGGTCAATAAAAATTATTCTTTAATATACACACTAAATATGATCAAAAGATTTGTAACTGAAAAATACAATTTAAACATAATTAAAATGGAAATTTAAAAGTTTTAAAAACTTAATTTTATTCTTACATATGCATTACTTTTATTTTAGGTATATTGAAACTGATAGAGAGTGAAAGTAGAATTCATGAGGGGAAGATTAAAGGTTTATCAAATAGTTACAGCCAATGAACTACTCACATTCTTAAAATTATATTGGCCTTACCTAATTTTTTGAGAATAAATGATGAATTCAAAAGTTTTGATAGATATAGACATTCTTAGTAGTGTACATATAGATAAATATGGATTATATATATATATATATATATATATATATATATATATATATATAGTTTGTGTGGAAAGAGACATATATGAAGGATCATTAGGATATTTAATTGGTATTGAATAATTAAATACATAATAATAGAATTTGTCTTTAATCTTTATGGTCAACTAAAACTTTTTTACCTCTGTTGATATTTTAAAGTAGTATAAATTTGTACTGTTTGCTACAAAAATGGATATTTCATCCTATCCTTCTCTTTAAATGCATCGCTGGCGGATTACACAATCTTTTATGCATAACTAACACGCAAGGAAGACTTATTTCTCCCAAATATTCACACGCAATGAAGACTTATTTCTCAGAGTTTGTGCTGACAAAAGAGGGTTGACAAGAGGGAAAAATTTTCATGCATTTCCCTTAAAAGACAAATATTTGTGTTTTACATATAAATAGAAGGAAACTATACGTCACTAGCAAAATTATAATTTAATTAGGTCTAAAAATTTAGAATCGATAATAAAAAAAAAAACATGGGATCAATCCAAACAAGTTGGACTTGCCTTGATTTTTGGTTCATACTAATCCGCCCCATTGAGTTGTAGGTTGGTTATTTGAATTGTAACCTAATATGATTAAATTTCTTTTTCCGGAAGATAAAAATTTCTATGGATAAAAAAAAATACAAGAAAAGGGAATGACCTTTACAAAAAAAAAAAAAAAACAGATTGTATGTAAAAGATAGGTCCCAGGAGATAGAATTTAGAAGAAAGTGAAGGCCTTGAGCCTAAACTTCTATCCAAACCCCTCACCAGAAGTTAGTTTTTAGTAAGTAGAAATCCCCAAAATAAATTTGTAGCCAAAATTTTTTTTTTTTCAGCTTTACAACTTTTTCATATTCTTCCTTTTCTCTTTTGCCACCTAGAATAAAAGGAGATCAAGAGATGAACTTGGACATTGGAATAGAAATATGCACATTGGCAGTGAGAAATATCAATTTTTACTAACAAATTTTGGGAAAGGGCATTTATTCTTAGACACAAAGAAACAAGGACTTTGCATTCAGATAACTATATATCATTTGGGCTCACACTTCTTCCAGTCCACATTTAGGTTTTGTTTGGAATTCATATAATTTCCTTCACTTCCATGCCAACACCACTCCAAATATCTCAATCAACAGCAAGCTAATCATGCCCCTCCTAGTTCCTTCCTTAAATTTGACTTCGCTGGCACTATCCGAATCCTCCTGGCCACCCTAACAAAGTCCCTGGAGAGAGAGAGAGAGAGTTTCATATAACAATGTCCGCTCCTGTTTCGCAACACTTTTTTGTAACTTCGTAAGCAAAACAAACAATTTCTTCTTGAAAGGAAAAGAAAATTAATCATTGCATAATAAAAATCATCTATATAAATCTTACACGATAACATAATTAGACATGTGTACACATAGAATACTATAAAGCAACTAAGCTCAAAAGAATAGAGTAAGACTGAAAATGAAAAGACGAAGTAGTAAAATATAGAACAAACGCTAATTTAAAAGTATTTAAACAATGGAAAATGAGAAAATATTGCCAAGGGGTATTTGAAGTATCATTTTGTAATGCTTTTAAATTTTTTTTTTTTTGTTGAGAGAGAGTGATTTTGTCCAAACTACAACTGAAAGTGCAGTAACTCACTTCCAATTAAGGTCGCCAACTAGGAGAATATAATTTTCCATGTCTTCACAAGCAAAGAAGTGACCAGGAATAAGGTGACATCGTTTATCCCACATAGCGCAGGCATCCCCATAGTAGAAGAAAATAAGGCTATAATGGACTTTTATCGCTTTTTTTTATATTTTATAATTTTATTACGATTTCTAACTTATTTCCAAACTTGTTTATATTAAACCATGCTTCTATACAAGCAACAATAAGTTAGAAAACTTCACTGTAATATGGCAATTGATTCATATATCAATAAATTCACTGTAATATAGCAAGTGAAGCACTACTTACTTCCAATTAAGGTCACCAACAAGAAGAAGATCATTTTCCATGTCTTCATAAGCAATGAGGTGACCAGGAATAGCATTTGAAAGATCAACATCATTATCGGAAGTGGGGCCAGAATCGTCACCATCGACAAACATCTGCCGGAGGGCCTTGGCAAGGCTGTGGTAGCTGGCATGACTATGGAGGCTGATGCGCTGGCAGATCGAACGGCCGTCAAGCACCACGGTGACTGGTGGGACCATACTGGAGACTAGATCATCATCATCCAAACCACCGCCAGGAAAGCTTTGGAGCTTTTTAGGGTTACCCGTCAATGGTGATGGAGTTGTACCTAGTAGTCTGGAATAAAAGGTGGAATTGGTGCTTGAACAGTTGGGTTGATTTTCTATGGCTGAGAGTCTTTCTTGCCATCTCCTTTTCATGGAGTTTTGTTTTTGAGAATCAACAAAACTGTTCATTTTTCTTCTTCTCCTGCTCCTCTGTCTCTCTCTTTCTCTCTCTCTCTGTCTATCTCTATCTCTCTCTCTCACACACACACACACCCCCTGTATGAACTATGTATGGGTTGTGTTTTACCTTTTGGGCGAGATTTGGTGAACAATCAGGAGTTTGGTCCTTCTTGGGATTTATGTTGGACAGAGAAGGAAAATACAAAAAGACAGCACTGAAAAGGCTTTGGTGGGGTGTCTCTTTCTCACACAAACGCATTCTGAAATAGATTGAGAATGGTGAAACTGGTTCTTAGTATTGCGGGAGAGTAATGCTATTTAGACTTAAATATTTTATTTAATTTATTAACTTAATTATTTAGTTTTATTGAAATTATTAAATTAATATCAAATTTCAATACTATTTGATGGACTCATAATTAATCTAAAAATTATAATAAATTAGATTAATAAATTATATTCAAATAATATTATTCTTAAAAAGAGTTTGTTTAGTGATGGAAAAATATAAATAAGAGAGAGAGAGCACAAATGTTGGGAGAGGGTCAGGAAAGTGTCTGAAACCGCTGTAACATCGAGCTATCCTTTTCCAATTTCGAAGCTGCCATTAATTGGTTGTTGATGTATGTGTACTATATAATCCAAATTTGTAATTTAAATTTGCATCTCAAATGAACAGAGATCATTAGATGAGTGAGTCTTATCAATTTTTTTAATTAGAACCAATTGATCTAACCATTCTTATTAATTTGAGATACACATTTAAAATAAAAATTTGAAATATATAGCGTTGCTCTTTACTCTAACTCTTAGTCTTCTGTCACTTTGTTCTTCAGTCCCTGACCAAAGAGGCCATTGCTCCTCTTGTCCCCTCTCCCCCCCCCCCCCCCCCCCCCCCCCCCCCCCCCCCCCCCCCCCCCCCCCCCCC
>CAUOFW020000848.1:492723-551950 GCA_963454935.2 Ilex paraguariensis
CCGGCCCACCCTCTCCTCTCTCTCTCTCTCTGGATTTGATCAGTAAGAAACTGAGAAGACAGAAAAACAATTCAATTGAGATTGGCAGAGAGAGAGAGAGAGGGAGAGAGTAATGTGGTATTCAAATCTTTTCAATTTCATTTTCTGCCTGTCCAAAAAAAAAGTAAATTACACCTGGACATCACTTTGGAAAGTAAATTACACCTGGACATCACTTTGGACTATGTCCCTCGTTTCACATTACCCATAAACTATTCACTTTTTAAAATTACACCTTAAACTATTATTTTGAATTTCACATTATCCCAATTGTTAACATTGCCGATTTTTTCATAGCAAACCAGGGGCCAAAATGGGATCCCATAACAACATTAGGGGATGCGATCTTCCCATCCTTATTTAGGAAGAATTCAATATTTGCGCTCATTTGTCACAAATTAATTGGAGTAATGTGAAACTCAGACTAGTTGTTTAACATGCAATGTGAGAAATAGATAGTTTAGGCACCAATGTGAATTTAGGGGTCTTAAATATAATTTTTTCCAAAACAAAAAAAATCATTTTTATGAAATTTAGGTAAACTTAATTATCCATTGCTTTGATAAGAAAAAAAATAATCCACCCTTGAATCATCCATCGCCATGGGTTTTTTATAGTTTTCACCGAGACCCAAGAAAAGGCGTGGTATCTGGTGGAATTCATATATAAATATCCATTGATCAAGGATCTAAATCCCCTCTACTATTTTTTTCCTTCAGTTTCATTTGAGTGTAGGTCACATATTCAGGATTCATTATTTTATTTACGGTCAGGCTGTCCAAATCACTTATCATAAATTCAAATAAAATTTGTTATATCGAATGGGTTATTTATAAATACACAACGAATGTTCTAATTTTACTTTAACTATATAAAAGTTAGAATGGTGCCAAAAGATAACGTTCCCCCGGAAGAATTCATTATTGAAGTGGGTGCCATCAAAATTTCAAAAGTTAACTTTGTTCCTGTATGCCATGCTTTTTAGTGGTGACTATTTTCGACATTACGGTATGACTGATAAGTGAGTAAATTAAGGTTGTTACTAATATACATTTGAAGAAAACACAATTCATTAATATATATGTACGAGGGAAAAATCTCGTACTTCTGATTTATAGTGACATAGAATCTGAAAATAGAGTTTTCTTGAGAGAAACGAACAAATGACAGCTTCCTTTTACAAAATGAATAAACTATCAGGAATTGGAGGTGGATTGGTCGGATGCACTTTGATAGTTAAGTCAGCAACGACTTTAGGAATAACCAAACAAATTTGTAGGAAAAGTAGTGCATACCTTAGACTTAAGCTTTACCTTGTATTTATAGTGGTTTGTTCCCTTCTTCTAGGGTTTAATTATTGGTTGAATAAGCTTTACCTTGTATTTGTGTTGGAGCCTCTTTAGGCTTCCTTTCTGGCTTGTCTATTATTTAGGTCGCGTTTCTAATGTCCACTTATTACTTAGGTAACTTCCTCATCAGTTTTGCATTGCCTCTCATCTCTCGAGATAGCCTAGTTATCTCTGGCTTGGTCCAGTTCTTGGCGAGATGTCTAATGATCCCTCTCTCTCATCCTTGCTCGATATGAGTCATTGCTCAGTTCCCTTGCTGACTGAACAACTTCGCCATTTGTTCGGCTAGGTTCTAAACTTGTTAGACTGGTCGGCATATAACTCAGTTTGTCAGGTCGTTGCTTGGATAGAGACACTATGCCTATTAAGGTCTCTTTTCGTTACTATCCTTTGACCCATCCTTTTTTGGGCCACATGTATTTATTAAATGGTCTAATCATGTTCGGTTGTTCTGCGGCCGTTCAATATATATTATATAAGTTGGTTTTATGCCAAATTTAAGCGATTTCATTTTGATAAGACAAGCTCATTCAATTAGTATTATGTGAATAAACATTTGATGTTTCTCAAAGTTTTTATCTTCAAAATGAAAAATTATATGAATCGTTTTAGAATTAAGGATGGATATGTGTAAGGCCTTGTATTATAATTAAATATTAATAATATTATTTCAAGATTTCTTCTAAAATAACTAAAATGGTAGTAGAAAGTTTGAATCGCTATTGAAAGAATAACTGTAAAATTTGAGTTCCTTACCTACTGATTTTCAGATCAAATTTAGTTTTAGAGGCATTGAAACTTGAGAAGGGTAGGTATGTAAGTTTCTAAAAGTTTTTAGGCCAAAATAACATTACTAGTGAATTTGTGAGGTCGTAAAACCTTAGGATAGACATTTGACTTGTGTTCTGGCCTTGAATGCATTTTGGAGAGGATTCGGGTAGGTAAAAATTTGACACTATCTTAGTATTTGGTCATAACTTATTATCCTGATGTTCGATTGAGTTGATTGTTATGGCATTATAAAAAAGACTTCAACCTCTACACAAGTGTATTTCATGAATTGGTTGCCAACTAGGTCAACATTGTTGGCCTAAGTGTAACCTAAGGGGGCCGAATTAGATTTTCTTAATTAATAGCTACCTAAAAAAATCAATTCCACTATGTGTGAAATTGCTTTGCTTAGATGTGTGTGAGTGAATATTTGATGTGCAATGACTGTGAATATGAACAATTAATATGTATGAGAGTAAGAGATAGAGAAAAGAAAACGCAAAATTTATAGAGATTCGTCCACCAACACATTAACCTATGTCCTCTCTTCTTCCTCCCTTTGGAGTTTTGCTTCACTACTTTGAATCTCTTCAATGGGTGAGAATCAAAACCCTTACAAACTTCGTTCTTCTTGATATAAGTAGAATCTCTCTCTACAACACACTCACAAGAGCTACATTGCTCACTCTCTTTTTCAAGATGTATTCACAGTACAAATATCACTTTATGTGTACAAAATAGGGGGAATAGGTTTTCTCACAATATAGCTTTCAAACTCAATGTAAAATGGCTTTCTCAGAGTTTGGTTTGACTCTATAATGCTAAGTAACCCCACCTTGAAGTCCTTCCACATCTATTTATATTTGGAGCATAAAAAAAGTCCCAACAGTCATATTTTTAGCATTCCCAACAACATTCGGCATAAAAATCAGCACATTGGATAGGCTGTTAGGTGTATCCGTTGGCTTTCTAACGGCTACATCCAGCATGCTAGATCTTCAATCGATCAACCAGACTAGTTCTCTGTTCCTTTTCCAAGGCTCTGCTTTGCATTCTGTCATTCCCTTGTTTTCCAAATGATTTACAAAATTATTTTGCTATCATTCGGATCAGCATCCGGTATGTCGGATGGCTTCGAGATGCTTGCCCCTATATGCCGTCATTTTCCTTTATTCGTTATGCCAGATAGGCTTTTAGATGCCACATTTGGTATTCCAGATTCGCAAAAGATCCTACCTTCCCTCGCTAGAATACCCCAAGGCCACACCAGGGGGTCCCTCGCCCAACTGTCCCTCCTCAGCTCGCAAGGAGCTCACATGTTCCCCCTCCTCATGTACTTGCGCCGAAGGACGAAGGAGAAAGCCAATATGGCGATCATAGAAGCCAGTACAACCACCCAACAAAGGATGTCCTCAACCAATGGGACGAGAAGATCAGAGAGGTGCAAAACTAACTCGGTGATGCCATCAAGGCACAAGCGCTAGAGACAGTGGACTACTTTGTAAGACGCACTGATACATCCTTCATTGCTGATATAGTCAATTATCCCTTACCCTCGAAGTTCAAGATGCCTACCATTGAGATCTTCGACAGTACCAAAGACCCCCTCGACCATTTTGACACATACAAATCTCTCATGCAACTCCACAACGTGCCTGAGGAGATTATGTATAGAGCCTTCCCTCTCACCTGTGACGCCCCTAAAACTGAGGGTCCCGTTGACAACACGTCAACCCGCGAAAATATCCATGAATGCCGCTTAATCCGATATCACGCTAATAGTATCATTTAAATTGGGATTTTAACCCATATGTGTAACCCGTGTATGTTTTGTCATTTAATACAACCATGGCTCAAAATACCACAATTCATGCCTCTTTATTGTCCCATTACATCTTTGGAACCAAAGATATCAAAGACCGAAAGCACAACACTTTAGTTTTAAAATCTCAATTTTTAGGAAACAGTACCGGTACTGTGTACTGGTACGAATTGCCTTCTAGACAGACAGTACCGGTACGCAGTATCGGTACTCTTTGTCCTCTGGACCCAACTGTACAGGTACACAATACCGGTACTGTATGCCTAGTTTTGCCTATTTCGCCTATTTTTCATTTTAAAACCATTTCAAATCATCCAAACACGATCTAAAACATGTCTAATAATGTTTATCACATAAAACTTGATATCTACAAATTCTATTACAAACCATTCACATGATTTCATCATCAACACTGTAGTTTTACAAAGTTTATACAAAATATATTACAAAAGCCACAAGTCGATTTTTCTTCATCTTTGAGGCCCTGAATGAGAGTCCTCCGCCAGTATAAACCCCATACCTGAAATATGTTCCCGTTTTGGGTGAGTCAACGCCCAGTAGAATATTTCCTACAGAGACTACTTCCCACCTAAATGCATATGCAATGTTTACATTCAACAATTGCAATCATAAATCTATTTCATACAAGAACATGCTATTCAAGATGAAATTTCTACCATGCCATGTCATGATATGAGATGAGACTCACTCATACATTTTCACCCAAACCTACTCCGGCTCCCACAATATAATGCAATTCATATGTGTAAAATATTTGTCTTTGATGAAATACATCCAAAGACCATTTTGAAATAAAATCATTTGTTCACAAAACCAATTCATTTCTGGATGTGTCCCATCAAATGAATCATTTATATAACAAAATCATGTGTTTTTGTTGGGTATCGGATTTTTGAATCACACCGCTGGCTCTGTACGCTATTACACTTTTTCAGAATTTCACTTCAAGGAAGTGTATGAAACAAGTAGCTGGGCCTTTCAACCGAGGGAGTGTCTAGCCCTTCTTGCTATACCCGGCACAAGTTTTTCATGCATGTAACCGTGTAACTTAGTCGGATCTTCAATCCAACTTTTTTGAGCCCACCCATCAAGCACCAAGTATGGTGTTTGATTAAACCATGCACCCACACACCTACATTCATGTATAAAGTCCATGAATGTGATGCCAACACCATGCCCAATATGCAATAATGCCAAAAGAGCAATTAAACCACATGTCCACATGTTCCATGACAATTTATATCACATGCATATAATCACCAAAATTCATTATCATGTCAACATATCAACTAGCATATATCAACATTTATTCCCAACACAAAGCTCAAGCATGGCATTGCACAATCTCATGCCAATCACACTTAATCACAAGGCATAATATAAACATGTAACATGCCCACATAAACAAATTTTCAAGGGATTACACAAGTAACTCCTATATATCAAATTCAAAGTAGAAGTTGAATTAAGTCAACTCTACTCCCATTTTCATAACTATAGGCAAGTAACCCATGTTATTCAATACCCTTACCCTTACCCATTAAATATAGCATTCTAGGTAAAAAATAAACCAAGGTAGGAGAAAACCCTATCTCTTGAAGCGTAATTAGAAGGTAGAAACTTCAAGAACTCCAATACCACCCCAAAAACTTGATTTTCCCAAAATTCCTTCTTTCGATTTTTGGTGAAATTCCTCGTTCTTAGTACGTGCACATAGCTCTCGTTGCAGTGATCATCTTTAATTCTTGGTTCGATGAATATCGATCGACTTAACTCCTTGGATCGCAAGAAGAAAGGTAGAATTTTTGATTTTTCTCTTCTTTCCCTTCTCTTCTTTTCCAACATGTGAGTGTGATGACTTTGGGGGTGAGAATGTCTGATTTTTCAGATATTTTGCCCTATTTATACTTTTTAATTGTGGAGTCCACATTGCCCTGCACGTTTACTACTTTCGAGTTCATTTTTGTCCTGAAACGACTTAATTAATTGTCGGTTTCAGTTCAAATTAATTTTATTTGAGCTTTTATCTAATTATAAAAAAATCTTATAAATTCTATTTTTGGGGACCTTTGTGAGGTCATTTGTCACACAATTGTCTTGTAAAACGTGTAAAATTTGATTATCTTGGAATTTGACAAAATTTGACATGGCAGTTCAATTTTGTGATATGAATTCAACGGTGGGGTTCGTTGTGTCATTCGAGCTCTAGAAAAATATTGATTTTAAACCAGTATTATAGTAGCAAATTACCATTTTGTCCTTTTTCCGAAAAAATTCAAATTTTTCCAGATTTTAACATTCTTTCCCCTTAAAAGAATTTCGTACTTGAAATTTATACACACATATATATTCAAACACATGCATATGTAACAGTCATGCAATACTATAAGACTATAAAAGTGTACCTCCATCCTCAAATAAGAAAGGATAATTGGTACGAATGGTGTCCTCGCGCTCCCATGTCGCCTCCTTTGCATCTCGGTGCTGGCATAGCACCTTCACTAGCCTCACGGTCTTGTCTCATAAAATATGATCTCGGTTATCCATGATATGCACCAGTCCCTCCTCGAAGGTCCCATCAGCATCAACAACAAGCTCGCCCCAATCCACCACATGAGTCGGATCCGAGGTGTATTTTCGAAGCATGAAGACATGGAATACCGTATGAACACCCAATAAATTTGGCGATAACACCAACCGGTAAGCCATTGTACCCACCTCTCGAGTACCTCGAAGGGCCTGATATACCTCAGCAACAGCTTTCCCCGCTTACCAAACCTGACCACTCCTCTTTTAGGCATCACCTTCAAGAAGACATGATCTTCCACCTCAAACTCTAGAGATCGTCGCCGTCTGTCAGCTGACTTGATCCGAAATGTGTACACCCAAGTGCAGGTGGTCAAGTTGTAGTAATAATCCGGTGAAGTCCGAAGTCGAATCCATAGGGAACTTTGATTGGTGTTTTGAAGTAAGCAATAATAGAGACCAAGTAACTTGGAAAATTCGAGTGTTTGGAGTGGTGGGGTTTTCTTGAATAGAATAGAAGATTCTTTTCAAGAGTTTTTTAGACAAAAATTAAGATTCTCAAAATGTAATAGCCACCCTTTAGCTCGAGGATCAGAACATGTAATAGAGTATCCATTTTATTATGTTTGTGCTTCATAATTCAATTAACTCCCGTGTCAACAGCAAGTTAATCGGAAGATAAAGATGGACTATGAGAATTAAGTACATGATTCCGATGCCTTTCTATAACTTTACAAGAATTGCTTGTATCGAGACTTAACTCGTCTACAAACAAGCAAGTGTTTTTACAAGGCATCTAACCATGGCATTAATGATCCATTTTCTGAATAAAGCGTAATAATGGTGGAGATTGAAAAGTTGTCATGAAGAGCTAGCCAGGGTGCTTGCATTGAACCAACGGGTCTTTATATGTAGGAGTCATCCGTACCATAGATGGAGTCCTTGGTTATACAAAGTACCTCAACTTTACTAGGTACATTCAATCGTCCAATGAACAGGTGGAGTATAAAGCATTAAAACATGAAGAAGTTGCGTAAACATAACTTTCGGATAATCTTTACATACTCATCCCCTCTTACTAAAGAGTGAATAAAGAACTACTCACTTTTCATGGCCTTGGCAAAGCTAGAAAAATAGGTGCTACTCATCCCTCTAAGTAGAGAAGCTACTAAGTAAAGCAAACTAAACAAAGGGCTTTTCTTCAATAAAGAATAACTGAATCACTTTCCACCCTTCACGGCTTTGGTAAAACTCTAGAAAAGTGAAATAGTTTCACTCTTCTAAGAAAGAAGGATGCTCAAGTAATAGAAGTGAAATACATGAACAATAAAAGTAGAAGAAAGCTAGTGGCTTATGGAGGGTTTCCACCACAACCAAAAGATGAACTACCTCTTTTGATACTTTGTAAATAAAAGCAAGTACAACTACAAGGAAAGTCTAAGCCTCCATCATGGTTGTCACAACATGAATGTAAAGACTTAGCATAAGTAAATGAAAGACTTCATCATGGTTGATATAAATGGAAAATAAAAACATAAACATGAAATGTTCAAGAACTAGATTGCTAAAACATTCTTACTTTACAATAACAAAGATTGCTCCCCCTTTTCTCTACAAGAGGAAGAATGCCTTTTAATCTCCCAACAAGGGAGTATTTATAGGCAAGGAAGGGAAAAGGGGGTAGGAGATAAGTGAGGATGAGTGAATAGTATTTGCCGCCTATGAGAATCAACTATTCTACAAGTAGTCTGCAAGGGGACGTTTGAACATGATATGGCGTTCGAACGTTAAGTATGTTTTTTCTTCAAGGACGTTCGAACGTGGTATGACGTTTGAACGTTCTCTGTGTCTTTGCTTTCAGGGCGTCTGAACTCCTGATAGCCTCTGATTTCCTCCACTCAAGTGGCCTGTGGTCACTTCCATACGTCTTGAACAACCTTGACTATACACAGCAACTTGGTCCTCAGTCACTCAAGACAACATTCGAACGTTGTACTCAAGTACTTCTGATTCTTCTTTTTGTTGACTGCAACACGCCATGTCTCAGCAGCTAGTCTTGGCAGGGTTTCAGAGGATGTTCGAACGTTGGTTAACATTCGAACATCCTTGTTTTGTTCCAACCTTCTGTAATTTTGTTCCCTTTTGCACTGGTGTTACATTTAAGTGTGATTTTTTTTGTTCTTGAGCCTTTGTTCACTTTAGGACTTGAAATGTCATTACTTAAACTCCATCAAAGTATAATTAGTCCAACAAGGCATAGTGAAAATTGTTAACTTTACTCACGAGTCACACCCCCCAACCTAAATATTGTAGTATCTAGTAATACAATGACAATGAAAGGTAAATATATTCCTAATGCCTTTTTTGTTGGTCATCTGGTTGCATTTAGCTTATGCAACAAGCCGTTAAACCGCCAGGTTTACCCTAGTGGACGAGTGTTGTCTTGTGAGGGTTTTCTGTGAAGCTACCCATAAGCTTTAGTCGAGTACATGTGTGTGTAAGATTACTGACTAAAAAAAATGAATTAGCATCATGGTCATTGGGACACTCAACCCTCGATCATGACTCATCACCTACATTTCTCTTCCATTGGTACTCACTCTATGCAAAAATTAGCACCTATCGCATTAGCATTTGAGATTCTCTGAGTAGTAGGATGGTCATACTGGAAACAAGAATTGGTATATAACAATCATTCCCTTTTTCCACCTTCCATGGATAACTTTGATTACACAAGTCTCTCTAGGAATGCTCTCAGCAAAACAAATCGCTCTGATCATAGTGACATATCTCAAAGGTGGCATGTGATTAGAAGATGGCCAATCGAAAAAATCTCATGCATCATTTGTATAAGAGTGAAGTTCTGAGGAAAAAGAAAAGACTTAACCTTGACATAATCTCATGGAAGAATATTGATGTAAATAAAGAATTCTAGTTCACACACCCCACTTGTAGTAGACAATACACATATGCATTATACTTGAGATCACCTAGGGCTTTTTGTAGGTTGTAATGGGGCCAGAGGTCAGTGGCTAATGAAATAACGTCAATAGTGATCAACGGCTATCTTACGCAATGTTGTACACCTCCTTCTAGTTTCTTGACATTTTGCCTGGAAAAGGGATTTCTTTTATTATTTTTTTTTCCCATTTTTTCATTTTCTTGGCAATTCCCTATCTCACAATCTCTCTCTCTCTCTCTCTCTCTCTTTTAACATGAAATGAAATGATTCCACCAACTTTTATCGAATAGTAGCCACCTTTTTCTTCTCTAATTTTCTTGTCTTTCTGTATCATATTGATTTGCAATAGGGTGAAATTAGATAGCAAGGTATGATGAATATATGCTTTTGTGGCTTTGGTTATTACACGGGTGAAAAAGAATTCATCATTTTAAGGCTCAAGCATGGCTGACTAGGGATGCACTTTTGTAAAAGAATTAGTTAAGGCTCAAAGTCGATCCAAAGATGACCTAAGATCCTTTCCCAAGTATGTGCATATGTATGTATGCAAAAGTTCCCCGTGGATTATGAAAATAGATTATTTTAGTTGCATCAATCAAAACAAGTTTAATGAGATTATTGAAAGAGATTAGAAGTGAAAGAGTTTACCTTGAGTAATTGTTGATATCCTCTCAAAAAGCACCATAAATCTCAAGACTTACCATGGTTTTCTTTGTCATCTCCACTGATTATGTCGGGTGTTTCAAGTAATGTTAGTTATATAACGATTCCATTTTCTAGTCTGATCACCTTGTACTTCAAGAATAACAAATATTTATGTACATTTGACAATTTAAGCATAGAGATAGCATTGATGTTCCAAAAAAATTGAGGTTTTATGTCGTGGTTGTTAAGTTGAGGTGTCAAACCGATCATGTGCTTAGTCATTTTCGCAAGCAATCTTAACATCCACATGTGTTTCGTTATTAACAAGAATTAGAGTGCTAATCCTATACATGCATTTTAAACAAATAAAAGTGATAAACTGAATCATTCATTGCATAAAGGATACTTGTTTTACAATAATATCAATGATGCAATTCATTCATTCAAAACATAACTTCAATTATCCACAATCAACTCTAAAAAGACATATACAAGTATCCATAATAATCCCAAAACATGCACAAGAGTTATCAAAAGGAACTCGTTCACAATGGTACAGAAATCTCTTAAAAACTATTCAAAGAAGAATCAACAAACAACAACCAGTTAAGAACAAAAATCAACTACTGCCCCTCAAAAATAGAAATAAGCAATCCTCTCCTCCATCTCCATCAGCACCACCAGCACTACCAGCACCACCCCTCAAAAGCCTCAGGATCTCATCCTACTTAGCTTCAATGCTAAGCATGATGTTCCATAGAGATCATCGGGGTGGTCATGCTAGGGCCTGCTTGATCTGGCTGCTCTATCTCTTCTTTAGCGTCCAACTCTTCCTGCACCTCATCGATTCCTTGAGAAGGGGGCATCTGTTGCCTCGCCACCAGGGCGCCACTATGTCCTAAGCTTCTTTTGAATGACCCTTTATTCAGTGGCCCCATTGGCTTTTGTATGTCCATTTTCGGCCTCACCCTCACCCCATTGTCAGTATATATCTCAATCACAAGTGTACCAAATGGAAGTGCATTCCTCTTTGCATCTCACCCCTTCTTCATTTCATTCAAAATCAACGAGGGGAGGTCAATGATATGCCCTCGTCCTAGTGCATAGAGGGAGCGTGCCATTTCGGGCAAAATCTCATTTTTTTCTTCCTATGGGAATTAGGTCTACCACTGCAATCAAATTAAGCATCTTGTACTTGTTAGTAAGCTCCCCTTGTTTCAAAAATTTTCTCCCTCCCCATGAAAAATCAGTCTGTCCTGTCAACTCTCTTCCAACTACATTCAACACCACATTTTTCTTGGGCGGGTACGTTGGGTTTTGTACCCGAGGCATCTCTCTTCTTACCTCCAGAAGACATGCCTCATCCACATCGATGTGGGTGCCTTGAACATATGTTTGAATTACGTCGTTGATGATCTCGGCGTTGGAGTAGAACTCCCTCACCAAGTCAACAACGGTGTCTCCACCATTTCTCAAATGCCACACTTATTCCCTCTTCTGCATTTCTTCCAACAAACCCAACTCAGCAAAATCAGTGATCACAACATCTCGTTCACAAACCACAACGTGATTTTGAAAGAAGTTTTCACACCTCTCATCTTTAAGGGCACTGGAAAATCTAGTGCGATCGTATCTCTTCCTTCTTTGCTTCCCTTCTCCTTCTTGAATGACTCCTTCTACGAAGTTGGGTTCTTGGTTTACTGGTGGAGTGCACTTGGCAGGGAGCTTAACCCTAGGCATTGTGCTATTCTCGATTTTGAGCTTAAGAGGTGGTGAAAAGTCTTGGTTATTTGGTGAAAATTAGGGATTTTTGATGTGAAAAAGCTTTTGGGTGGCTGATTTGTGGTGGAAATGAGTAATGAGTGGAGTATTGACAGCTGAGGAGTGAAAAGGGATCCTAGGATTTAGAGGATTTTAGAGTTTTTTTGGAAATTTTGAACTGAGGAAGATGACCTAGGCATTTATAGTCTGAGGAAGAACATTCGAACGTGATTTACGTTCGAACGTTGAATGAAGAAATTTAAAATATCGTTCGAACGTGAATGACATTCGAACGTTGTGAAATCTCAGTACTTTTGAGTTCTATCAGAGACCAAAGTACTGTAAGCTTCTGTCGTTCGAACGTTCTATTGGCGTTCAAATGTTATTCACGTTCGAACGTGCTATTGGCATTCAAACGTGGTGAGCTCCCAGTACTTTTGTGTCCTGTCAAAAACTTCATCAGAGGCTGAGTACTCTAAGCAAGCTACGTTCGAACATCATTTGGCGTTCGAACATAGAATCAAAAATTTTCAAAATTTTTCTGCACTATATTATGCAAAACAAAAGAGGGCAAAATATTCAAGTTTGAACCAAAAGTTCATGGCGTCTAAGGACAGATCTCTTCCCATGCTCTAGGTTGATATTTTGGGACATTCCTTACTCGACCCATGTTTTCATTTCAGTTAAAAGAGTTTGTACAAAACAAAAGGAATTTTTACATTAAAGAAATTTGGACCCTTGACTTTCATCCCAACTATTCTAATCCGAGTCTTCATCTATCCCCGTGCCATCTGAACAACCAGTAACTCTCCCAATTTCCTGTCTCACAAACTGGTTAAGCAATGTACCAGAATAGGATGGCATGTCAGGATAATCCTTACTCTGCCTATTCACTATCCAGTCTAATCGATCGAGCGCTCGACCGAAAATTGGTTCAGAACACTGATTATATCTCTTCTCATGAAAGTATCTACCACACTGATTACATGCACCAAGTCTTTTGGCATGACGACGTTTGGCATAGGTGCTTCGGCCACACAGGGGTTTCACTTGTTGTTCCCGGATCTCATTCTTTCTTACCAATCTTTCTTGTCTCATGATCATAGTGTGCACATCAGAAGGAAATGTCCGTAGAACTCCTAAACTAAACCAAAAAAGTTTAACATTCATACTTTTTATACTATTAATACTCACTATCTAGTTCTTTAATGTCTTACAGTCACAAAGATGATCAGAGATGACCCACAAACATAATCATCAAAATATAAAACATGGTAATCAAACTATGGTACACAACAGCAACAACAACAACATAAATTTAAAAATTTTCTAACAGGCTCAAGCTCATATAAACTATAGTCCTCTCCCCCCAACCTAAATTGAACATTGTCCCCAATGTTTCAAATTTACCAATCAGGTGAGCTTTGAAGATGAGATTGAACGGTAGAGATCTTGTTCATTAGCCGAAACCTACAAGCAAAATACACAAATCAACTATCTCATTGCAGATCTGGGTTAGGATGATAACCCTTGATTCTGAGTGCAGACAGAAGAAACATAGTCATGTACAAATAGAGTAAACACATGCAGATTATGAGACAAAGGATGGGGTCTTCAGGTAGTATGGTCATGGTGTTGTTGGGAGATAGGCCATGATTCTAGAGTATCGTAATAGTGGAGAAGAAGAAGAAGAAAAACAGAAGAAAAAGAAGAAGAAAGAAAAGAAAAGAAAAGAAAGGGGAGAGGGACCGAGGTGCGTGGAAAGGGAGGAAAACGGGGTGGGGGCCTTATAAAGGCGGTAGTGTGGTTTGGGTTGGACCGGGTTCTCCCTGACCCACCCTTTTTTTGTATCGGCGGGAGCTTTTCTCTGAGCGCTGTTCTGGATCCATTAAAAACATGGTCTCCACATTTTTGACAAGGTCTTCCACAAAGGGTTTCAATCTCTGACCATTGATGGTAAAGATATTACCATTTGATGGGTTCTCCACTTCCACTGCCTCATGTTCAAACACTTTTTTGATACTGTACAGTCTAGTCCATCTTGATTTCAAATTTCCAAGAAAAAGGCGGAGTCTTGAATTGAAGAGCAGAACTTTTTGATCAAGTTCAAAAGACTTTTGCACTATGTTCTTGTCATGAAAAATTTTCATCCTAGATTTTGCAATCTTAGCATTTTCATATGCTTCATTTCTTAATTCCTCCAATTCATTAATCTGAAGTTTTCTTGCTAGTCCAGCTTTGTCCATGTCAAAGTTCATTGCCTTAATAGACCAGTATGCCCTATGTTCCAATTTCACATGTAGGTTACAAGGCTTTTCATAGACTAATCGATAAGGAGACATGCTCAAAATTGTTTTAAAAGTAGTACGATATGCCTAGAGTGCATCAATTAGTCTTGATAACCAATCTTTTCGGTCTGGATTTACCATTTTTTCTAAAATTAATTTGATCTCCCGATTAGCCAGTTCAGCCTGTCCAATAGTTTGTGGATGGTATGGAGTTACAATTTTATGAAAAATCAAGTATTTTCTTATCAGATTCCAGAAATGTCGATTACAAAAATGAGCACCTCCATCACTTATGATGGATTTTGGGATTCTAAATCGGGATAAAATATTTTCTTTTAAAAACTTGATCACCGTTTGATGATCATTATTCCGACATGAAATTGCCTAAACCCATTTGGATACACAGTCTACGGCTAAAAAAATGTATAGATAGCCAAAGGAGGGGGGAAATGGTCTCATAAAATCAATGCCCCAACAGTCAAAGATTTCAATTATCATAATGGGGTTTAAAGGCATCATGTTTCTCCTTGAAATATTTCCCAACCTTTGACATCTATTGCAAGTTGAACAAAAAACATGGACATCTTTGAAAAGTGTGGGCCAGTAAAATCCGCACTGTAGAATTTTCGCAGCGGTTTTTCTAGATGAAAAATGGCCACCACATACTTCAGAATGACAAAATGCTATTACCTATTTGCTTTCTTGAGCAGGGTTACAACGTCTTATGATTTGATATTTACAGTACTTAAATACGTACGGATCTTCCCAAAAAAAATTGCGAACCTCTCTCAGAAATTTCTTTTTGTATGTGGGGGAAAAAGATGGATGGAGTATTCCAGTAGCAAGAAAATTAGCAATATCAGCATACCATGGGGTCTCATCAATCATGAACAGTTGTTCATCAAAAATTTTTTCATTGATTGGTATTTCATCCTCATGAAATTCGTAAGTTAACCTAGACAGATGGTCTACCACCACATTCTCAACGCCCTTTTTGTCCTTAATGACCAAGTCAAACTCTTAAAGTAAGAGTATCCATCGTAAGAGCTTAGGTTTAGCATCCTTCTTTGTGAGCAAAAATTTTAATGATGCATGGTCAGTGAACACAGTAACAGAAGAACCAACAAAATAAGAACAAAATTTTTCCAAAGCAAAGACTACGGTAAGAAATTCTTTTTCAGTTGTCAAATAGTTCATTTGACCATCATTCAAAGTTTTACTTGCATAGTAAATCACATGTGATTTTTTATTTTTTTTCGTTGACCCAACACAACACCTACAGCATAGTCATTTGTATCACACATTAGCTCAAAGGGTAAAGTCCAACCAGGGGGGTTGCTTTATTGAGGCAGAAATTAACATGCCTTTAAGCTTGTCAAAAGCTTTTTGGCACGTTTCACTCCAATCAAAGATTACGTCCTGACTCAGGAGATGACACATGGGTTTAGCTATGGAACTGAAATCTTTTATGAATCTCCTATAAAATCCTGCATGTCCCAGAAATGATCGAACATCTTTTATAGTCTTGGGAGCAGGCAAATTCTCAATCAGATCTATTTTGGCTTTGTCAAATTTCATGCCCTCAGATAACACAATGTGACCTAAGACAATGTCTTGTGTTACCATGAAATGACATTTCTCCCAATTAAGCACCAGATTTACTTCTTGACATTTTATCAATACTTTTTCTAGGTTGGCTATACACAAATCAAATGAGTCACCATACACAAAAAATTCATCCATGAATATTTCTAAAATTTGTTTGACCATGTCACTGAACAGACTCAACGTGCATCTTTTGAATGTTGCAGGAGCGTTATAAAGCCCGAATAACATCCTTTTGAATGCAAACGTGCCAAAAGAGCATGTGAATGTGATTTTCTCTTGATCATTGTGTTATCTCAATTTGATTGTACCCGGAATAGCCATCCAAAAAATAGTAAAATTCATGCCCTGCGATTCTCTATAGAACCTGATCAAAAAAGGGAAGAGGGAAGTGGTCTTTTCTAGTCACCAAATTAAGTTTTCGGTAATCGATACACATCTGCCATCCTGTGACGACTCTAGTTGGTACCAGTTCATTTGCATCATTTTTAACCACTGTGACTCCAGACTTTTTAGGCACAACTTGGGTTGAACTAACCCATTTGCTATCGAAAATGGGGAAGATTATCCCGGCATCTAAGAGCTTTAACACCTCTGCCTTTACGATTTCTTTCATATGAGGGTTCAGTCGTCGCTGCATTTGACGAGAGGGTTTTGAGTCCTCTTCAAGGTATATGGCATGATTGCAGATTAACGGGCTTATACCTTTCAAGTCGGTGATTGTCCACCTAATGGTGCTTTGTGGCTTTTAAGAACTTCAATCAGTTTAGACTCTTGCAAGTCTGTGAGCTTAGACGAAATTACCACTAAGAATGACTCATCCTTTCCTAGGAATGCATATTTGAGGTCAGATGGGAAAGGTTTTAATTCAAGCTTTGGTGGCTTGTCACTTGATGAGAGTGGCTTTGAGTCACTTGGTGGAAGTTCCTCGAATTTGGGGTCCCATGTATTAACAGCATGAGTTGGGCAATTCTTTGGATCATCATCCATGGTTTCAGATGTGATGGATTATGACAAAGAAAGTTCATTGGAATTTTCATAGAATGTGTTGTTGAGATGATCTTGGACCAAAGATTCAATGAAATTTATTTCTCTTTCTTCTCTATCCTCTCCTGGATGTTTGGCAACAATGAAAATATTTATCTCAAGTGTTATATTCCCAAAGGTTAATTTCATGACCCCATTCCTGCAATTGATTAGTGCATTTGAAGTTGATAGGAAGAGTCGACCAAGAATAACAGGAATTGAATTCTCTGAATATTGTGCTGGCTGAGTATCTAAGACGATGAAGTCAACAAGGAATACAAAGTTGTCCACTTGGACGAGTACATCTTCAACAATACCCCTAGGAATTTTGACAGATCTGTCTACCAACTAAAGTGTGACACTTGTGGGTTTGAGTTCCCCCAGACTCAACTGCTGGTAAATAGAGAATGGGAGCAAATTGACACTTGCTCCAAGGTCTAACAGTACTTGTTCGATTCTAAAATTTCCAATGACACATGACACAGTTGGACACCCTGGATCTTTGTATTTTGGAGGGATTTTGTGTTGAAGCAAGACACTGGCATGTTCTTTCAAGAAGGCTCTTTTTTTAACATTCTGGCTTCTCTTGACTGTGCATAAGTCTTTCAGAAACTTGGCATAAGATAGAACTTGTTTGATTACAACCAGAAGTGGGATGTTGATTTTTACTTGCTTGAAGAGCTCGTAAATTTCTGGCTGATTATTCAACTTCTGTGCAGTTTTGAGTCTATGAGGAAAAGGAACATGAATAAAACATGAGGGTTCTTCTTCCTGTGATGGTTCTGGTTCTTGTTCAATCATGAGCTTGGGTTCCTCTTCTCTCACAAGTTCAGGCTCAGTCGATTCAGACTCGATTGCTGAGTTGACTGGGATAGATTTTGGCTTTGCAATTAGCTTGTCTCGGATGGTCTTGTCAATCGCCTTGCCACTTCTTAGTGTAGTGACAACTTGGACTTGACCTTGTAGATTTTCCATGGTTGAAGGATTTCTCACCTGAAATTGGCCTTGTGGTGGCTTTGGTTGGGCAAGAAACTTGCCTTTCTAATGTGTGGTCATGGATTGAGTCAACTTGTGGATGTGACTTTTAAGATACTCGAATGATTGAGTGGTCTGGTTTTTAAAATCAGTGAAAGCCTGAGTAGAACTATGGTTGTAGTTCATTTGGTTTTGCATGAACTGGTTCAGTGTGTCCTCAAGGTTCCTCTTTTGTGGTGGTTTGTATGGTTGGTATACGAGAGGTCCTTGAGATAGTGGGTGTGAACCTTGTTGTTGGTTCATTGGAGTTGGCTGTGTGTTCCTCCAACTAAAGTTTGGGTGGTTCCGCCACCTTAGATTGTATGTTTTAGAGTATGGGTTGGAGTAAGACTTGTTGAAATTAGAGACAACATTTGTTTGTTCCAACAAAACCTCTTTGAATGCTGGAATTGTAGGACACTCCCCAGTAGGGTGTCCTGTTAGCACATAGATCCCACACACTTGTTCTGTGGGAGGGCTAACATCAATTTGATGAACCTTTTTAATCTCTAAAGCTTTAAGCTTTTGAGATAGGGTGGACATTTTTGCTCTAAGGTCATCATCATCTTCTAAGACATACTTACCCCCTTGGAAAGTAGATGGTTTGGCTTTAGTAGTTGTGGGAGAGGCGGAGTCCCACATCTGAGAGCTGTCAGATATGATATCAAAGAAATCGAATGCCTTCTCCGGACTTTTTCCCATAAACTCTCCTTGAGCCATCATTTAGACAAATTGGCGTAGTCTACTGGGTGGAGAGTCATAGAAAAATCCTACCAAAAGTCCAATTCTCAAAAGCATGGTGTGGGCAGGATTGGAGAAGATCTTTGAATCTTTCCCAACTTTGATAAAAAGTTTCCCCTTCTTTAACCGAAAAGTTCATGATTTGTCTCTTAAGTGCATTAGTGCGATGTAGAGGAAAAAATTTTCTGAAAAATTCATTCTATAGTGCCTGCCAGTTAGGTATTGAAAGAGCTTTTAAAGAATTTAGTCAATATTTAGCTTCATCCCTTAAGGAAAAAGGGAAAAGTTTCATCTTGGCCAGTTCAAAATTGTCTTAAAAGGTTCCACATACTTCCTCAAAATCTTTTATGTGCAGATATGAGTTTTCTGTTTCGAGTCCATGGAATTGAATGAGTAGTTGAACTGTCCCCGTCTTTACAATAAAGTGGGGTGCATCTTCAAGAAAGATAAAACAAGAGGGGACATTATTTCTTGTGGGATTCAAGTAATCCCTCAGAGTTCGAATATTAGGTACTTCCCCTTCCCTTACAAAATTTCTTATCGTCTCTCACCATTTGTCATTTTACTTTCACAAGAGTCTACTACTGATCTAGGTGAAAGTGGTTCAGACGGATTCACAGACCCAGATGATTCAGCTGACAAATATTGATAGTGACGGGCGTTTTCAAACATAAAAGTAATTAAAACAACTTTATATACAGTAAAGCAAATTTATACACAAAAATGAGGTCTTTTTACCTTTTACTGTAAAACACCTTTTATGGTTCCCCGGCAACGGCGCCAAAAACTTGACTTGATCCAAAATGTGTACACCCAAGTGCAGGCGGTCAAGTTATAGTAATAATCCAGTGAAGTCCGGAGTCGAATCTACAGGGAACTATGATTGGTGTTTTGAAGTAAACAATAATAGAGACCAAATAACTTGGAAAATTCGAGTGTTTGGAGTGGTGGGATTTTCTTGAATAGAATAGAAGATTCTTTTCAAGAATTTTCTAGACAAAATATAAGATTCTCAAAATGTAACAATCACCCTTTAACTCGAGGATCAGGACATGTAATAGAGTATTTGTTTTATTATGTTTGTGCTTTATAACTCAATTAACTCCTGCGTCAACAGAAAGTTAATCGAAGGATAAAGATGGACTGTGAGAATTAAGCACATGATTCCGATGTCTTTCTAGAAGTTTACAAGAATTGTTTGTGTCGAGACTTAACTCGTCTACAAACAAGAAAGTCTTTCTACAAGGCATCCAACCATGGCATTGATGATCCATTTTCTGAATAAAACATAATAATGGTGGGGATTGAAAGGTTGTCATGAAGAGCTAGTCAGGGTGCTTGCATTGAACTAACGGGTCTTTATATGCAAGAGTCATCTGTACCATAGATAGAGCCCTTGGTTATACAAAATACCTCAACTTTACTAGGTACATTCAATCGTCCAATGAACAGATGGAGTATAAAGCATTAAAGCATGAAGAAGTTGCACAAACATAACTTTCGGATAATCTTTACATACTCATCCCCTCTTAATAAAGAGTGAATGAGGAACTACTCACTTTTCATGGCCTTCGCAAAGCTGGAAAAGTGAGTGCTACTCATCTCTCTAAGTAGAGAATCTACTAAGTAAAACATACAAAACAAAGGGCTTTTCTTCAATGAAAAATAAGTGAATCACTTTCCACCCTTCACGGCTTTGGTAAAACTCTAGAAAAGTGGAAGAGTTTTACTCTTCTAAAAAAAAAGGATACTCAAGCAATGGAAGTGAAATACATGAATAATAAAAGTAGAAGAAAACTAGTTGCTTTTGGAGGGTTTCCACCACAACCAAAAGATGAACTACCTCTCTTGATACTTTGTAAATAAAAGTAAGTACAACTACAAGGGGAGTCTAAGCCTCCATCATGATTGTCACAACATGAATGTAAAGACTGAGCATAAGTAAATAAAAGACTTCAACTACAAGGGGAGTCTAAGCCTCCATCATGATTGATTTAAATGAAAAATAAAAGTATAAACATGAAATGTTCAAGAACTAGATTGCTAAAACATTCTTACTTTACAATAACAATGATTCCTCCCCTTTTTCTCTACAAGAGGAAGAATGTCTTTTAAGCTCTCAACAAGGGAGTATTTATAGGCAAGGAAGGGGAAGGGGGTAGGAAATAAGTGAGGATGAGTGAATAGTATTTTCTGCCCATGGGAATCAACTATTTTGCAGGCAGTCTGCAGGGGGACATTTGAATGTGATCTAGCGTTCAAAAGTTAAGTCTATTTTTTCTTCAAGGACGTTCGAATGTGGTATGACATTCGAACGTTGTCTGTGTCTTTGCTTTGAGGGTGTTCGAGCGCCAGATGGCGTCTGATTTCTTCCACTCAAGTGGCCTATGGTCACTGACTTGGTCAATTCCATATGTCTTGAACAACCTTGACTATATACAGCAACTTGGCCCTCAGTCACTCAAGACAACGTTTGAACGTGGAGTGACGTTTGAACATTGTACTCAAGTACTTTTGATTCTTCTTTTTGTTGACTGCAACACGCCATGTCTCAGCAGCTGGTCTGACAGGGTTTTAGAGGACGTTCGAACGTCCTTGCTTTGTTCCAACCTTCTGCAATTTTGTTTCCTTTTGCACTGATGTTACATTCAAGTGTGATTTTTGTTGTTCTTGAGCCTTTGTTCACTTTAGGACCTGAAATGTCATTACTTAAACTCTATCAAAGCACAATTAGTCCAAAAAGGCATAGTGAAAATTGTTAACTTTACACACGAATCATCGGCATAACTCTTCTGTTGGCTCTGAGCTGTGAGAAGACGCTTCCGAATCAAGTCCATCTTCTCCGAGGTGACTCTTATCAACTCCGGACCCGTAGAAGATCTCTCTTCTACTTCCGTCTAACAAACTGGAGACTGGCATGACCTCCCATATAGTGCCTCATAGGGTGTCATTTGAATGCTCACCTGATAACTGTTATTGTAGGCAAATTCTACTAAGGGTAAATACTCCTCCCAGCTACCCTTGAGATCTAGGACGCATGCCCATAGCATGTCCTCTAATCTCTGGATTGTCCTCTTTAGACAGACCATCCGTCTAGGGATGAAAAGCAGTGTTCATCATCAATTGTGTCCCCATAGCTTGCTGAAAACTCTCCCAAAAATGAGCCGTAAATCTGGGATCCCAATCCGATACTATAGATATGGGCACCCCATGTAACCAGACAACGCATCATGTCCCGCGATGTTCGTGGCAAGTGAGTCACAAAATTCATCGTGATATGCTCCCACTTCCACTCAGCTACCTCCAAAGGCTGGAGCAACCCTGCTGGTCTCTGGTGTTCAGCCTTAACCTGCTGAAATGTGAGACATCGTCTGACAAAGTCTCCAACGTCTCTCTTCATCTCGCTCCAATAATTCTGGCGACGAAGATCATCGTACATCTTCGTGCCACCTGGATGCACAGCAAAGCGGGAGCAGTGAAACTCTTTTAGAATCTCCTCCCTTAGCTCCATAGACCAGAGAACCAAAATTCTTCCCCTAAACCGAAGACTACCATCCGAGTGAATGGTCCAGCCCTCGTCACCTGTACCTGTCTGTACTCGATCCTTGACCGGTGATAACTTTGTATCCTGCCCCTAGGACTCAATCACTCTACTTAGTAGGGAAGGTGTAGCCACCAAACTCTCCAATATACCTTGAGCCTGACCTGTGTAGCGTAGCCCGAACTGTCCCACAGTCTCGAGCATCTGCCACTCCCAGGAAACCACATTAGCCAAGACTCCCCGTGACTTCCGACTGAGTGCATCAGCCACCATGTTTGCTTTACCAGGATGGTAATGCAAAGTGAAGTCATAGTCCTCCAAATATTCCATCCACCTACATTGTCTCATGTTGAGGTCCTACTATGTAAATATATACTTTAGACTTTTGTGGTCTGAAAATACCTCAAATTGCTCACCATATAGATAGTGAGGTCAAGCCTTCAAGGCAAAGACAATGGCCGCCAACTCCATGTCATGTGTGGGATAATTCTACTCGTGGTTCTTTAACTACCGAGAACCATAAGCTACCACCCTTCCGGACTGCATCAAAACACACCTAAGTCCGTCATTCGAGGCATTACAATATATCGTGTACCTCTGTCCCATTTCCGAAACTATCAGAATAGGAGCTGAAGTAAGCCTCATTTTTAACTCCTAGAATGCCTTCTCACACGAATCATTCCACTCAAACTTGACTTTTTTCCGGGTCAATCTCGTCATAGGCGCAGCTAATTGGGAGAAGTCCTCGATGAACCTCCGGTAATACCCCGACAATCGCAAGAAACTGCATATCTTGAAAACTAATTTCGCCCTCTCCCAATTCATGACTGTTTCCACCTTCTCCAGGTCCACGGATACACCCAAAGCCGACACCACATGTCCCAAAAACTTTACCTCCGTAAGCCAAAATTCACACTTGTTGAACTTGACATACAACTCATAATCTCTTAAGGTCTGGAGAACAATCCTTAAATAACCCTCATGCTCCTCCTCCGACTTGAAGTAGATCAATATGTCATCAACGAAAACCACAACAAACTGATCCAGGTAGGGTTGGAACACCCTATGCATGAGATCCATGAATATCGCTGGAGCATTCGTCAACCCAAATGGCATCATAGTGTACTCAAAATGCCCGTACCGCGTTCTGAACGTCGTCTTAGGGATATCCTCCTCCCTAACCCTCAACTGATGGTAACCGGAAAGGAGATCTATCTTGGAGTAGACTCATACCCCTCTCAATTGATCAAACAAGTCATCAATCCTCAGCAAAGGATACCTATTCTTAATAGTGACCCGGTTCAACTACTGATAGTCTATACATAATCGAAGGGTCATGTCCTTCTTCTTGGCAAATAGCACCGGAGTGCCCCAAAGTGAAATGCTTGGTCTAATAATTCTTGCAATTGGACCTTGAGTTCTTGCAACTCAGTTGGCGCCATCTTATGCGGAGTCATAGAAATGGGTGATGTGTCAAGATGCAACTCAATGGTGAAGTCAACATCTCTATGTGGAGGTAATCCCGACAATTCATTCAGAAAAATGTCCTCATCCTCACAAACAACCCGAGGTAGACCCGACTCCTATCTCACCTCGTCTTCTAGGATAAGGCTTGAAAACTAACCCATTAACTGTCCGTGCCAACGGGAATCATACACGGCTTGGGGTAAAGCATCACGCTTTTCCCCCTGGAACTTGAAACAAACACCATCAGGCGTATAAGCAATGAACCTCTTCCGATCACAATCAATGACAACTCGATGTGCCGCCAACCAATCCATCCTGATGATAATATCGAACTCTCACATGTCCATGACCCTAAGAAGGTCCATAGTGAGTAGAATCCCTAAGATCTCTAGCTCACAACCTTGACATATCTGATCAACTCTCACCTAGCTTTGAGGGGAGAACGTACACGCAATCGCTCTTTCAAGGTCTTAACCTCTAAGCCCAAGTCTTTCACACATGATGCAACGATAAATGAATGTGATACACCAGAATCAAATAACACTGTAGCCCATAAGCAAAAGAGTAAAAATGTACCCAATATTATCGACTGAACTGTCGGCTCAGTCTGTGGCATAATGGAGTAGACACGCCCCTAGGTCCCTGAAGTACCAGCTTGTGAGTCTTGTCCTCGGCCTTGAGCTGTGCCCTAACCCATTTCGCCTACTTGCAGAGTCCCCGCCTATGGAGTAGTAGGGCCTTGTGCAGCACCCTGGAATTGGTACTGGCTCCCCTAGGCCATGGTAGGGTAGTGAGGAGTATAATGTGTCTGTGGCTACCCTACCAAAGTCTGGGACTGAGATGACTCATAACTCTAGGATCCTTGCCTCTAGAAAAAATCCCACTTCATATAACCCGGTTGATGGCAATGGTAACAAGTCCTTTGGCCTGCCTGGTAAGAAGGTCTCTGATTTCTCCCACCTTGGGAAGACTGACCTTGGCCTTAGCCTTGATGGCTACGGCCCTGCCCCTATTGTCCCTGTCAAGCAAAAGTTCTCTGTCTCTTTCCCAAGCTAGAAGAAGAGGATTGACCCTCCTTCTTCTTATCTTTAACACCCGCTTCCCAGATGTTCCGTGCATCATCTACCTCCCTCTCAATTGTCATAGCTGTCGCGACCACCGAGTCTAAGTCTTGCAAAAGAAGACCCACAATTTTACTCCGAATGGACAACTTAAGGCTATCCTCAAACTTCCTCACTTTGGTCATATCTGTGGCAACGTAGTCATCGGCAAAACGAGCTAACTCCGTGAACTTAGCCACGTACTCCATCACTGTCATCGTTCCTTACCTCAAGTCCAAGAATTTCTGAGCCTTTACATGTCTAGCAGCATCTGGGAAGTACTTGCCCATAAAGAGCTCCTTGAACTCTGCCTATGCCATTACCTCCAAATTCTTCGAGGTCTTGATCCAATCCCACCACACTTGGGATTCTCCCTCTAGCTGAAAAGTAGCTAGGGTTATCTTAGTGGCATCAGAGGTGATTTTCATAGCCCTTAAGATTTTGTCTACTTGTCGGAACCAACGGTCAACCACCATCGGATCCACCCCTCCCAGAAAAATTGGAGAATTGTGTGCTTTGAACTTCTGGAGGTGACTTGAGCCTCCTTGACTCCCACTTGCACTAGACTATGCAATGGTAGCCGCCGCCGCACCAATAGCTTCCACAAAGGCTTATTGATCAAAGGGCAGTGGTGGTTGGTTGTTCCACCCACCCCCTCGGCGTCCTCTTCCTCGATTTGCCATCTACACACATGTTAAATAGCAATCGAACACTCACATAGTATCCTAAGATAGGGATCAAGTTTACAACTTAAAAATTTTCCCTTTTCTCTCACAAGTAGTGTGTGTGCCACCTACTAGTAGACATTTATACATTGAACTATACCGTTCATCCCTTTTTCCAAAACTCAAGGTTATGTTTTCTAACTCTAGTGCTTCCCTTTCTATATACATTTCTGTTATGCATATATTCCATATAACACATAGCACATAATCATGTAGTATATTTGAGCACATAACATGAAATGCACAATGCATGCAATGGTCTAAATCCATGTCCATCCATCCCTAGGTAAATCGTATACCTACACTTTGATACCAAGCTGTGACGCCCCTAAAATCGAGGGTCCCGTTGACAACCCGTCAACCCGCAGAAATGCCTATGAATGCCGCTTAATCTGACATCACGCTAATAGTATCCCTTTAACTAAGATTTTAACCCACAAGTGTAACCCGTGTATGTTTTTCATTTAATACAACCGTGGCTCAAAATACCACAATTCATGCCTCTTTATTGTCCCATTACACCTTTGGAACCAAAGAAATCAAAGGCCGAGAGCACAACACTTTAGTTTTAAAATTTTAATTTTTAGGAAACAGTACCGGTATGATTTGCCATCTGGACAGATAGTACCAATACGCAGTACTGATTCTCTTTGTCCTCTAGACCCAACCGTACCGGTACACTATACTTGTACTATATGCCCAGTTTTGCCTATTTCGCCCATTTTTCATTTCAAAACCATTTCAAATCATCCCAACACCATCTAAAACATGTCTAATAATGTTTATCACATAAAACTTGATATCTACAAGTTCTATTACAATTCATTCACATGATTTCATCCTTAACACCGTAGTTTTACAAAGTTTATACAAAATGTATAACAAAAGCCATAAGTCGGCTTTTCTTCATCTTTGAGGCCCCGAATAAGAGTCCTCCGACGGTATAAACCCCACACCTGAAATATGTTCCCGTATAGAGTGAGCCAACGCCCAGTAGAATATTTTCTACAGATGCTACTCCCCACCTAAATACATATGCAATGTTTACATTCAACAACCGCAATCATAAATCCATTTCATACAAGAACATGTTATTCAAGATGAAATTTCTACCATGTCATGTCGTGATATGAGGTGAGACTCACTCATGCATTTTCACCCAAGCCTACTCCGGCTCCCACAAACACAATGCAATGCATATGTGTAATATATTTGTCCTTGATAAAATACATCCAAAGACCATTTTGAAATAAAATCCTATGTTCACAAAACCAATTCATTTCTGCATGTTTCCCACTAAATGAATCATTTATATAACAAAACCATGTATTTTTGTTGGATATCAGATTTTGGAATCACACCGCTGGCTCCGTACGCTATTACATTTTTTCAAAATTTCATCTCAGGGGAGTGTATGAACCAAGTAGTCGGGCCTTTCACCCGAGGGAGTGTCTAGCCCTTCTGACTATACTCGACACAAGCTTTTCCATGCATGTAACCGTGTGACTCAGTCGGATCTTCGATCCAATTTTTTCGAGCCCACCCATCAAGCACCAAGTATGGTGTTTGATTAAACCATGCAACCACACTCATGCATAAAGCCCATGAATGTGATGTCAATACCATGTCCAACATGCAATAATGTCAAAAGAGCAATTAAACCACATGTCCACATGTTCCATGGTAATTTATATCACATGCATATAATCACCAAAATTCATTATCATGTCAACACATCAACTAGCATATATCAACATTTATTTCCAACACAAAGCTCAAGCATGTCATTTCACAATCTCATGCCAATCACACTTAATCACAAGGCATAATATAAACGTGTAACATGCCCACATAAACAAATTTTCAAGGGATTACACAAGTAACTCCCATATATCAAATTCAAAGTAGAAGTTGAATTAAGTCAATTCTACTCCCATTTCCATAACTATAGGCAAGTGACCCATGTTATTCAATACTCTTACCCTTACCCATTAAATATAGCATTCTAGATAAGAAATAAACCAAGGTATGAGGAAACCCTACCTCTTGGAGCCTAATTAGAAGGTAGAAACGTCAAGAACTCCAATATCACCCCAAAAACCTGATTTTTCCAAAATTCCTTCTTTGGATCTTCGGTGAAATCTCTCATTCTTGGTACGTACACGTAGCCCTCATCGCGGTGATCGACTTTAATTCTTGGTTTGATGTATTCCGACCGACGTAACTCTTTGGATCTCAAGAAGAAAGGTAGAATTTTTGATTTTTCTTTTCTCTCTCTTCTCTTCTCTTCCAACGTGTGAGTGTGTTGACTTTGGGGTTGAGAATATCTGATTTTTCAGATATTTTGCCCTATTTATACTTTTTAATTGCGCAATCCATATTGCTCCGCACGTTTACTACTTTCAGGTCCGTTTTTATACTGAAACGACTTAATTATTTTTCGGTTTCATGTCAAATTAATTTTATTTAAAATTTTATCTAATTATAAGGAAATCTTATAAATTCTATTTTTGGGGACCTTTGTGAGGTCATTTGTCACCCAATTGTCTCATAAAATGTGTAAAATCTAACTATCTTAGAATTCAAAGGTGGGGCTCGTTGTGTTATTCGAGCTCTAGAAAAATATTAATTTTAAACTCATATTATAGTGACAAATTACCATTTTACCTTTTTTTAGAAAAAATTTAAATTTTCCTAGGTTTTTACACCACCCTCAAGGGATCCGCACGCCAATGGTTCGCAAAGATTAAATCTCCTCCATCTACTCCTTCGCGGAACTAAGTAGATCCTTCGTCTCCCAATTCATTGGGGGACGGCGACATCAGAAACCTATGACCCACCTACTCACCATCAAGCAGGACAGGGATGAAAGCCTCAGAGACTACCTCTCCCGTTTCAATGAGGAGGCTCTCCAAATTGAGGAGTCAGATGATAAGGTAGCCTTGGCCACCTTTATCGCTGGTCTTCGCTCCTCCAGTTTCATATTCTCCGTCCTCAAGAAGTCGCCCTCTAGCATGCCCGAGATATTGTCTAGGGTACAAAAATATATGAATGCCGAGGATTTCACGAAGGCCAAAAGAGGTAAGTCCTCCCATGGGACGAGAAAAGGAAGGACACCCGCGAAGACAAGAGGGAGGCAGAGAACAAAAAGAGTAAGATAGAGAGAACCTCTGTCAAGAACTACCTTGGCCCCCCCACATCTTAGAGAGCGACAAGCCTTCACGCCACTCAATGCTTCCATGGAGCATATCTTGCTCCAAATACAAGATGATCCTACAATACGTTGGCTAGAGAAGATGAAGACTGCCCCGAACCGTAGGAACCCGAACAAGTACTGTCGTTTCCATCGTGACCATGGTCATGACACTAACGACTGCTTTGATCTCAAAAGGCAGATCGAGGCACTCTTACAGCATAGCCAGTTGAGGCAGTACGTTGCTGGCAGAGAACAAACCCGCCACTTGGCCCGGGGTACAACTTGGGCGGGCCAACCCGATTTCAACCCGAGCCCAACCTGAAAAAATTTAGAGCTTGGGATAGAATTTTTAATACTTGGATTGAGCTTGGTTCAAAAAACTCCAACCCAAATTCAATTTGGGTGGGGACTTGAGTTGAGGCATCAGGTTCACGGGTTGAACTCGAATATTAAAATTGGGCTCAACCCAATTTAATAATCGGGTTCAACCCGAATTAATACTATATAAATACAATTTTATCCTAGGATTACTATCTAGTCTGCACCTCCCTCGTTCAGGACCCTCACTCACTCTCAATCTCTCTCACTCTAAGATTTGTCTCAGCCCTCAACCCTCTCTTAGCCCCCTTCCGAAGGAGTCCTTCGTCTTTGTTAGAGTCTCAGCCCTCTCAGCCTCCTCTGTATGGTTGTGGTTGCATTATCTCAAACATTGAGTTCTTAATATTATGATTTTTATGTTAAAAACTTGATTGAAGTTGTTGGTTGTTAATTTAGATGAATATTATGTAATATATGTATGAGGTTTAGTCTAAACCGTTTAGAACAACAAACTTATTTTGATTCAACCCGAACTCAACTCGAATTAAACTCGTAAAGTAACTCGAAATTAGCCCAAAATCATTAACCCGAATGTAACCCGAGTCCGCCCGAATTAAACTCAAGCAGTGCTCAGGTTGAGTCCCTCAACCCGAGGTAGAGTTAGGGTTGAAGATTATACACCTATGGTTGGGCTAGGTTGATTGTCCAACCCGCCTGAGTTGCACCCCTACTTGGCCAGGACCAGGATGATAGAGAACGCCAGCAACCCCTTAGAGAAATCTAGACAATCTCATGAGGGCTAACTCCAACTCCACTAGGAAAGTCTTCGCCCACCTATGGGACACCGAACACCTGAAGATTTTATCTATCCTTTATTGTTTTAGTTAATTTATTATTTATTATTTTATGAAATAAAATTTTGCAAAGATTATTGTGTCCAGAGTGTTTTGCTTTTCTAAAATTTACAAATAGCTTACAAAAGTCAGAACATGACCTAACAACAAAGTAGACAAAAAGACAAAATTCATCATCAAGGCATTGTTCGTCATCGTCTACCTCTGGTGCCTCATATGGGACAAAGTCAAAATCAAGTGACTGCCTAATCGCTTCCCTGTGTTACTGGAGGCGCCGCCCTAGCGTCCCGAGACCTCACCTAGGCCAGAGCCCAGGCAGGCATACTCTAGATAGGCATACTCTAGGCCAGCGCCTAGACTGGCATCGCCCAAGCAAGAGCCGTCCAGGCCAACGCCCAGGTTGTTGTCACCCAAGCCAGCACCTAGGTTGGCTGTCGCCCACCAGGATGAGTATCGCTCACCTTTTACACGTCACCCAAGAAGGACCTCTCCATTCTTGGCACCAGCACCCCTTGGTGTCCGCACCCAGTGGCCCCTAGCGCCCCTCGGTGCCTGTGCCCAGTAGAAGGCGGCCAGCATTAGGCGCTTAGCCCCAAGCGCCCAGCTCAAAGACTCCAGCCTTAGGCGCAACTCCTTAGCGCCCAGCTCCTTAGCTCCCTCTTCTTCTCCATCTCAATGGAATTAGTCTTTGCCACGACAGCTATCTCCCGAAGATATATGTAGCTGGGGCTCAACTCTGCCACGGCAATCATCTCCTGAAGCTATACATAGCTCGGCCTTAGCTTTACCACAGCAACCATCTCCCGAAGATATACGTAGCTCGACCATAGCCCTGCTATGGCAGCCATCTCCTGAGACTATACATAGCTCGGCCTCAGCTCCTGCGGTCCTCTCATGGGACATTTGGAGCTATGACTCTACTCTTGTGCAAGTAGTCACCTTGTAAGCCTCTGTCACGGCAGCCATCTCCCGAGTTATACGTAGCTCGGTCTCAACTCCTGCGGCTTTCTCACGAGACGCTTGCAGCTATGACTCTGCTCTCCGTAAATAGTCACCTTGTAAGCCTCTGCCACGACATTCATCTCCCGAGACTATATGTAGCTCAGCCTTAACTCCTGCGGCCTTTTCACGGGATGTTTGCAACTATGACTTTGCTCTCGCACAAGTAGTCAAATTGTAAGCCTATGCCACGACAGCCATCTCCTGAGACTATACGTAGCTCGGCCTCAGCTCTGACTTTGCTCTCACGCAAATAACCTACCTCTCTCTCTCCCTAGGTAATCATGTTAGATATTTTAATGTTGGAATAACATTATTTTTTCTAGGCACTCTTTTGAAACTCAGGTCGTTTGCAACCCGTGGGACTATATTACATTGACACCGAGCCACTACTAGAAGTAGGGTAGCCAGGTGAAGCTACAATCCCCATAAAAACTGCACTGGAGTCTCAACTCCTATAGCGGTAAAAAGGTTAGCTCTAGTACACACAAAAGTCCTAGTTTGGGAAGGAGTGGCGGCACCGCCAGATCCCACTCCCAGAAAGTAACCTAGTCATCGGACCTTGACCGAGAAGCATTGGGTGCATCAAACCTCGCCCTATTAGGAGGAGGGGAAGACACCACCCTAAAAGCACGAAGAGTCTCCACCATCGTCTTATCAACAAGGTGCTTGTAATTAGAGATAATGTCGGTATAAAGAACCGGTATTGAAAAAACATTAAGGAGAAAGCAGGATTGGAAAAAACAGGCTCGCTTATTGGGCTCGCCTACTAGGCGCCGCCCTACTAGGCGTTGCCCTACTTGGCGCTGCCCTACCAGGCACCCTACCAAGCATCGCCCTACTTAGCGCCGCCTTACCAGGAGCTCTCCTACCAGGCATCGCCCTATCAGGGGGCTCCCTACCAGGCGCATCCCTACTTGGCATTGCTCTACCAGGCATCGCCCTTCCAAGAGCTCCCCTACCAAGAGCTCTCCTACTAGGCATCGCCCTACCAGATGCCTCCCTACTCGACGCTGCCCTACCAGGCGCCGCCGCCCTACCAACCACTGGCCTACTAGGCATTGCCTCCCTATTGGCCTACTGGGTTGTGCCACCTACCGGCCTACTTGACGCCTCCCCGCTGGCCTCCCTTGGTGCCCCCTAAACTCATGGTATCTCCCCTTCCACCTTTGGTGCCTCCCATGGTACTGAAGTCTAAAGGCTTCTATATGTAGGCAAGATCCTTTTGAGACAAACTACAGACATAGCAAAAGGAATGCAAAAAACACCTAGCGTCAGTAGATTCAACAAAGTCCTTGAAGATGAAAAGGCATCGTGAAGAACAAGAACACTCTCACTCACTCTAGTGAAGAAGAAGCTCATGGCCTCAACCCCCTCCTCTTGCTAACATTCAGAGACTTGTGGCATGGGGGGCAAATGACGAGCCCAAAATCAACTGGCACAAGCCCAATAAACCAAGAGGGTAGGCTAATTTTAAACTTTTTTTTATTGAACTCATGATTGCAACTTAAACATATCATCCATGTAATTAGCCACAAATTGGGTTGTCGTTTGTGAATCTCGAACTTAAAACTTTGACGCGATAATCTTTGAAACTTTTTCATCCAAATCACAAGTTTTTTTCAAAAACTAGAATCACAAGTTTATTAACCCAACATTGCTAACAGATCTTGCAGTTACCTCATGTATGAAGGATGTTGTTGCTCCAAAATATGTTGCTATTAATAGAGAGGACTCAATCAACAAACAGTTTTTAGGCGATTGTTAGTGATGGGTTTAATTGTCTTTGTTTCAGGACTTTCTTGGATGAAATTTAAAGCACTAAACACACAGGATCGTGAACTAATAAAAGAAAATATTTTTATTAATTCAATCAAAGGGTTTTCAGCTACAGAAAGACTAAATTAACAGTCTTGATTACAGTAGTAACTACTTCCTAAAACTAACTTAACACTATTCCTAAAAATATCCAGATCATGGGTCTTGTGGGAGTTTGAATGTGTCTTTCAACTTCCTCCTTCTCTGCCTTTTATAGTCATTACCTTTGACGGTTTCATCTCTATCGATGGTTATCTGACTTGTAACTCTCAGGCAGTTCTGACGGCATGACGTCCCCAGTAATATCGGACATCGTCCACCTGACCAGGCTCTTATTGATGGGTATAGAGGTAAATGCTTGCCTCTCTACTGACACCAGTTGTGACTTTGTCAACACCCCTTCTAGCATAGGGTATAGTGACCTTGTCAATCATTTCTTTGCTTCTCAATCCTCTACCCCTTGTTTGTAAAGCACGTCGCCTTACTCCTTCATTGGCTCTGTCGGTTTGTCCGTGTGTCCCTAGTTTTAAGGTGACCAGACAATATGTTGGAATGGCCATTCAATTGGCCAGTAAAAAGAAGCTTGCCTTGACGCCCTTCGTATTAGGGGCACTATACAAAAGTCTTTTCAATTTGACTGAAAACAGGATCACGATCAGTTGTGGAGGCCCTTTCTGCTCTTCCAAGCATGGCTCTATGCTTACTTCCTTAAGGTCTAGCCCCTTGAAACTTTTCCTCGCCTTAGGTACCAACCTTGGAACTATACCCATCGATTCTTGTCTGCCCCAACCTTGTACACCAAAAAAACCTTTGAATCTTACTTTAAGATCTTTTTTACTCTTAGCAAATAGGATGGTCTCTCTATACACTCCTTTCTCTACTCTCCTCTACTCTTCTTCCATCCTTGAATCATTCTTTGCTGACCTAGACACTACTTCAAATGAAGCCAAAGAGTTACAACACCTCTTTCGGGATAGTGTCTTACTACCTCGGTGTCCAAATTCTATAGTTGTAGCTTTGAAAGCTCCAATCCTAGCCAGTTTGCTAGCCAATTAGGTTTGACCCAAAACATCCCTCTCCCTTCTATCTAATAAACCTACAGGTGAGAGGATGAAAATACAATTCAATGTTTTGGTCCATCAAATCTCCCATGCTTATGAGGAATTACTAGGGGCTTTAAAATTCTTCCATTTCATCTCCAACCCATCCCAATCCTCCTTCTATCTAGATTGGTGGTAGAAAATCTCAACCTTGCTCTTTGTTCAACCTATGGAAGAGTATGTATCCAAGCTCTATTTTGATAATAGGCATAGAAGTGAGGTTTTTGCTAGTTAAAAGAAGAAAATAACTGAAGTTCCTGTTGCTAACCTTTCTCCCCCCCCCCCCCCCCACTCCTTCCAATAAAGGCAAGGCTATCTTAATCGAGGAGCAAAGGAGGAAAAGGCAGAGAGATTCTTCCTCAAAACTATTGCAGTCCGCCATCGACGCATACAACACCACTCATCCTTCAAAAAAGGTGAAACCCTCTCAAGAAGTTGTTGAGCTGCCTCTAGTCAATATTGTCAATGATCAAGGAATTGAGGAAACTCTTCTCATTCACAGAAGGACAAGTACTCGTCCTTCCTCCAATGTCCAGAGAGAAACAACTCTTACAAAGACACCTTCCCTGGTCATACCAACTGATCCCTCTTTAGAGAGCAAACAATAAGTGATTTTTTCCCCTTGGATAGTGGGGACATACTAATCAGCAAACTCATCCCCACGGCCAAGCACATTGGCAATAGGTTCAAGGTGGCTATTAAGGTAGAAATCATACTTCTTGAGTTCCCCCTTCTTCTTCCCCTTTTCCGACATATCTTCTAAACTCCTGCTCTTTTCTTGCAAAAAAGGAACACAGGACTAGCCACTCCCTTATAGCATAACAATCCTATGCATTCCCGCTCATGCTCTTCAAGGAAAGTAGGTAGCACCTCCCCAAAGGATAAAGGAGACATCACAATGACAACCATAGTAGTTGTTATTCCTGTGAGCCAAATCATGCATCCTATGCCTATTGAAGATCAACCAGCAATCAATTGACAGGATACTTCTGTTGCAACTGACATCAATCCTAAGGTACCCTCCTTTGTAGATCCTACCATTCCAACCTCAATGTTCCCAATCAAAGGCCCAGTTAGTTCTCCTAGACTAGAAATCCCACAGCCAAAACTTCCCAAGAGTCCAAGCCCTATCCATGAGAAGATTGTTTGTGGGGCCTCTCTTGTGCCACCAAATGTTAATGATCCCATAGCCAATCCTGATGGCCAGACGGATCAATTAAAGAAATACTTACCATCTGCCTCCTTTGTGAACTAGGTAACTTTCCAACAATCTTTCTACTTTCTTAGTTTTACCCTGCATTAGTTCACTAAGTTTCCTCTTTTTTTACCTTTCTTTACAGTCAATGCCTAAGTCTACATCCCATGCCTCCATCTTTGATTTTGACATTGAGGTTGTTNCGAGGAGCAAAGGAGGAAAAGGCAGAGAGATTCTTCCTCAAAACTATTGCAGTCCGCCATCGACGCATACAACACCACTCATCCTTCAAAAAAGGTGAAACCCTCTCAAGAAGTTGTTGAGCTGCCTCTAGTCAATATTGTCAATGATCAAGGAATTGAGGAAACTCTTCTCATTCACAGAAGGACAAGTACTCGTCCTTCCTCCAATGTCCAGAGAGAAACAACTCTTACAAAGACACCTTCCCTGGTCATACCAACTGATCCCTCTTTAGAGAGCAAACAATAAGTGATTTTTTCCCCTTGGATAGTGGGGACATACTAATCAGCAAACTCATCCCCACGGCCAAGCACATTGGCAATAGGTTCAAGGTGGCTATTAAGGTAGAAATCATACTTCTTGAGTTCCCCCTTCTTCTTCCCCTTTTCCGACATATCTTCTAAACTCCTGCTCTTTTCTTGCAAAAAAGGAACACAGGACTAGCCACTCCCTTATAGCATAACAATCCTATGCATTCCCGCTCATGCTCTTCAAGGAAAGTAGGTAGCACCTCCCCAAAGGATAAAGGAGACATCACAATGACAACCATAGTAGTTGTTATTCCTGTGAGCCAAATCATGCATCCTATGCCTATTGAAGATCAACCAGCAATCAATTGACAGGATACTTCTGTTGCAACTGACATCAATCCTAAGGTACCCTCCTTTGTAGATCCTACCATTCCAACCTCAATGTTCCCAATCAAAGGCCCAGTTAGTTCTCCTAGACTAGAAATCCCACAGCCAAAACTTCCCAAGAGTCCAAGCCCTATCCATGAGAAGATTGTTTGTGGGGCCTCTCTTGTGCCACCAAATGTTAATGATCCCATAGCCAATCCTGATGGCCAGACGGATCAATTAAAGAAATACTTACCATCTGCCTCCTTTGTGAACTAGGTAACTTTCCAACAATCTTTCTACTTTCTTAGTTTTACCCTGCATTAGTTCACTAAGTTTCCTCTTTTTTTACCTTTCTTTACAGTCAATGCCTAAGTCTACATCCCATGCCTCCATCTTTGATTTTGACATTGAGGTTGTTTATCAGAAGACAAATGAATTCTTAAAGGCAGTAGACCTTGTGTATACTTCTAGCATTTCTCTTCCACCTATTGAGGGGACTCTACAATAAGAGTTTTCTTGCTTCTTTAAACTACTAGAACTTTATTTTGATCAACTCATTAAGGCTGATATCTGTGGTGCAACTTCATGTCTGGCTACAATTTTGTTGCTTCATCCATTTACTTCACAGAACAACAACAGGAACAAATAGCCTTCATGAGCACTCATCTTCAAATAAAGATCTTTCAAGCTTGCTACTTCAAAGATTAACTAAAGACTAAAATAGACTTCATTGATTCTGTGAAAAGACTTCCTTCCTCAACTTGCTTCGAACAAATAGAAATAGGACAAGTTGAGGCAGTAGGATACTATGCTACTCCAAGAGGAGATAGAACTCAGATAGAAGTTATCGAAGGTGGTGGAGCAAAGAGCTGGAATGAGACAAGAGAGAGAAAACTTGCACTTGAGCACCAAAGAACTGTTAGCCAACTACCCAGATGGAAGGGGCAAACTATTGGCTGCAGAAGAAAGCGTGGAGCATGCTCAGCAACAACTAAGATTGTTGTCGAATGAATGAGATACCTTTAAGCTTCACTTCCTTTTATAGGATTATGTGGCCTCAATGCCTTTTTTTTTCTCTTCTTGTACAATATTACTTGGCCACTTGGTCTCCTAATAGAAAATTCTTTCTTTTCCTACATGTGGTCCACATGTTTCTTCTTATTTGGTGTTATCTTGCATAGTAAAACTATTTCATCCCTAAGGAGTCATGTGACGTCAATTGACAATGACAACAACTGATGCCTTCACTTTGTACTCCATCTATCTTGACTATGCTAGCATTCCATTGCCATTCCAAGACCTTTCACAAGTCTCATTGATACTTTCTTGGCAATCATTTGCCATTAAAAGACCTCTTGCAGGTCTTATTGGAACTTTTTTTTAGAATTCCTATCATCTGATCTAGATTGTAGAAACTCAAACCTAGGTAAATCATGGCAAATCTGGTGCAAATTCTCCTCAAAACTCATATCAAATGGGTTTACCCCACTATTTTGCTCAATGAAGGTCAGATCCCTGTGATAGAAATGGGCCTTCATGTTGTATGCATCTGCGTGAAATGGGTTAGCATCTACCCAATGCACTTCCACCCCCTTTTCCTACCCTCATCATCATTCTCTAATAAAAAAATCAAAGCTTGATGCAAGGATGATGTTACGCAGCCATTTGCATATATCCAAACTCTTTCAAGAAGAGCAATGAAGTTAGATAAGGAATCCACCACAAAGAAAGTTATTGTGGTATTTTTGTTGCCTACTTGAAGTTGCATAGGCAAAATCCCCATTGCAGAGGAAGATCCTCCTGCAAAGTTATTGATTGTGATGTCAGTGTGCAGGAAGTCTCTTTCCCCTTTATTTAGGACTTTCAGCATCTTTGAAAGCAGAATATTAACCACTGCCCCATTGTCAATTAAAATTTTGCTAATTGGTTCACCATTGATATGGGTTTATATGTACAGTGGTCTTCGGTGCTTGGATTATTCATTCCTAGGAGTGTGAAATACCACTCTATCTGCCCTACCAGTCTCCTTGCTCTATGTTTATAGACCTTCCATCAAGTCTGAATTGCTTCACAGTTTCTTCAAACATGACTAATGACTTAGTGTTGTCTTCCACATCTCTTGCTAATTGACTTTGTTGTCTTATCTTAGCTTTGAATGCTTCAGGTAGAGGCAATACCATATTGCATGTTGCATCATCCCTGATGAAGGACTCTATATCCTCAAAGTCCATCAACTTCTCATTTGAAAGCATGCCCTTATCTTCTTCTATCTTCTCATTCCCTTTTGCTGATGAATCTGCTGACACTTTCTATGTGCCTCCCTTAGATAGATCTAGTATCTACTCAAGCTTAGCAACCATCTGATCCAAGTGATCTTGCTTAATTGGACTTCTTTGATCTCCTTTTTGTTGCTCTTTTGCCCAAGTGGGGTTTTTCTTTCCCATCGATGGACTTGGCCATGAATAGGCCTCAATGGGAACTGGATTTTGTCTATTCATCCAAGCGGCAAACTTCTTTTGCTTCCTTCTCTTCTGAGTTCTGTTGAGTGGTTGGTACCATTCCTCAGATGGAAACTTTGAGTGTAGAACATAGTGTCATTTTTCATCATGAACCTCAGAAGGGTTAACTATTCTAGACCCAACTTTGTGATGATCTCAAATCTCCCTTTCCTTTTTTGGGTTTGATGTTCCTGTCATTCCTACCTTTTGATTTTTTGTTAAACAGTTTATTTGGGCCTCGATGGTCCAACAGAGTAGTCCGTTCCTTGTATTCTTTCCCTCCTTGCTTGACCTTGGTAATTAGTAACTCTTGCATTCCTCTTAGTGTCAGAAAAATAGTAGGGACCAGGCTGGTATCTTTCCTTTTGCCTAAAAGATGCTTTGATCTGCACCATCAAATATCTTTTCATAACCATTATACATCTACACATCTCCTTCACCTCTAGTGCTGAACTAAAGCCCCTTGTTAGTAAATTCTCTTACCACATCATCAAGTGATATTGCATCTAGTTTGTCTATTTCTTTAGCACATTTGAAGCACATCACCAGTGGCTCCTTCTCTTTGGGACCAAGCCTACTGTGAACTAGCATTCTCATCTTGGGAACAATCATTTTTGTGCCAACTAACAAACTGACAACCTTCTTATCTACCTGCACATTAGTAGAAATCATATTAACATCTTACTTCTTTGGGGAAAGGTTCTTTATCTACTCTAATGGTTTCTTCTTCCTTTGTGGCATATTTAAGCATTCCTTTTTGGATTAATTCTTGCACACAATTCTTAAAGGTGATGCAATTTTGGTGGAATGCCTAAATGAATTATGCATTTATAGTATTCTTTTTCTTTCCTATCTTTTTTTTTATGGGATATTATGTCCCTGAGACATGGTTATGAACTTTTGGCTGATCATCTCATGAAAAAGAGCATCAGCCATCGATAAGTCAAATGAATACTACCTAGAGGTTAGAGGTGCGTCTTTTTTAAAAGAATGACTAGATGGCGTATCGACAGGGTCTTCAATCTTTTTTAGGGTGTCACACATGATTGGTGTCTTCCCTATGATTTGCGCCATATCTATCTCAACCTCGCCATCGAAGTCTTGAAAATAAGTCCCTAATGTTCTATTCTTTTTCTTCTGCTCTTCCCTAAGCAACATTTCATATCTAGTAGCCCTAGCTAAGAGTTCAAAAAGATCTCTGAACGTCATTCCTTTGAATTGCTTTCTTAATTCAAAGTCTAAACCATTTTGAACCAATTTTACCAATTCCACTTCAGGCAAGTAAACATGGCATTGTTTCTAGCCTTCTTGAATCTGTCGATATACTGTCCTATAGATTCATTCGATCTGTGTCTTAATCTTGGAAAATCTGTCATTGACACTTCTGGTTCATTTCTAAAGATTTGAGCATGGAATTGCTTTTCCATCTCTTGCCACATTTGGATTGAATTATTAGGCAAGTTTATGAACCAGACAAAGGGTGCTCTGGTTAGTGACTATGGGAATAATTTAATTTTAAAATTTCAATTGTTTCCAACTTCCCTACATTGGAAAGTGAACTTTCTTACGTGTTCTATCGTGGACCGATTCTCTCCACCAGAGACGAGATGGAACTCTGGGATCTTATATCCCCTTGGGAATTCCTTATAATCAATCCATGGTGGGTAAAAGTTTCTAAACACTAGCCTCTCTATTTTTCTAAGCCTAGGACCATAAAGGTCTTGAATCATTTATATTAGTTGGTTTCTGTTAGAAGCCATATTCTGGTGGCCTTCAATGTGCTCAACTTGATCGATGGGTTGCCCCCCTATTCTTAGATTGGGTTCCTCTATGGATTCTATTGGAGGCATAGCATGCCTCTCAAGACCTCTTCTAGGAAAACTCAGGGGTTATTCTCGGCCAATTCCTTCTCCTAGGATTTCGCCTTGGGAAGAAATTTGGGAATACTTCGATAGGCTCCCCCATCAAACACCATGTTAAAGTGATTTTAGTGTGATATGACTAGTCTTTCATTGGTAACTGTTGGTGGTGGTCTCTGAATTTCTACGGGGAATACCCGGTATTTCCTTCTTTCACCACTAGGTTTCTAATTGCAGTGTTTGATTTCTAGTTAATTGAACCTGACATTGGTTTCTGGACACTCATTAACTCTTGCATCGCATTAACTAACTCTTGCCTAATGCCAGAATTGGGATTGTGCAATATCTGTTTTAAATTTTACACAAACTCTTGCATCTGCAAACTATTTTGGCCATTGGATTGATCATTCTCAGGATTTGCAGACTCCACCGGATTGGTACTCGAACTTGCTTCATGATTGCCACTCATTGGCGTCATTTCCATAGTTTCGTCAATCCCAAACACGATTTTATCTTGTTTTCTTGTTCTCACCATTTTTCTTGATTAAAGTTCGGAATGTTGTCCCACTGTGCATGCCAAAAGATTGTTGCTCCAAAATCTGTTGTTATTGACATAGGGAACTTAATTTACAGACAGTTTTTAGGCAATTGCTAATGATGAGTTCAATTGCCTTTTTCAGGACTTCTTTGGATGAATTTTAAAACAGTAAACACAAAATCATGAACTAATTAAAGAGAATCCCTTTATTAATTCAATCAAAGGGTTTTCAGTTACAGAATCACTGAATTAATAGCCTTGATTACAACAGTAACTACTTCCTAAAACTAATTTAACACGACTCCTAACAATGCTCAAATTGTGGATCTTATAGGGGTTTGAATGTGTCCTTCAACTTCCTCCTTCTCTACCATTTATAGTCACTATCTTCGATAGTTTCATCTCAATCGATGATTATCAGACTTGTAATTTCCAGGCAGTTACTCTGCTTGCAAATAAGGTTGTAGCTGACTATCTCCTACATTTTCTCAGATTCTACCACGTGGCATATTCTTTAATGTCCTCCAGTTCACCAAGTGTCAATGCATCAAACATTATTATAATTTTATATTTTAGTTCCAAACAAATGTATACAAATATTTTTTCACAGGTGCCGTAACGATTCAAAAAAATAAATAAGAGTAATGTACTGAACGCTTCAATATTAGGAATTGTGGTGTGGCATTTTGCAATTATTTTGAACATGTAGGGATAATTTTGGAAACAAGACCGTAATCCAAAATAATACAGAAGCCATTCTGATATCTGCACACATCCGATTTCCCTTCTCTCAGACAATTCTTTGGGTGAAAAAATTGATAATTACCTGATTTTATGAATTAATTATTTATTTATTAACAGGTCTGTACGATGCACATAATTTCCATATATTCCCTTCCCTACCCCGTCATCCTTCCCCTTCATTTTCTTTTTTCTATTCTCATCGTATCATTTAAAAAGTTAGATAAAAATTTATAAAAAATTAGGATGATAAAATTATTATAAAAAGTTAGGATGGTAAAACTATGATTTTAAAAAATTTTAAACTAGATACTATTTTTTAAGAAACTTTAAACGAGTGATAGTTAAGTAGTGGAGTAAATCCGTCATGGGAGATAAGTGTAATTATTAGTGACATTAGACATTTTGCTAGGATTAAAAATCTTAACTTTTTACACAAGCCTAGAGCCTACAATAAGGTTGCTTATTGGGTGACAGCCGCTCAATTATCCAATTCTCTTCCATTGGATTGGATCGGTTACCCCCCCCCCCCCCCCCCCCCCCCCCCCCCTTTTTTTTTTTTCTTGTTTTGTGCTTTAATTTGGTTATGTTCTTATTTCATTTTCTGCTACCTAAAATAAAAATAGTGGTGCAACATTTTTCTCCTGCTTCAGTAATGTTAACCATGTACCCCCATTTTGCTCAAGTTCTTTATTCATTTTCTACTACCTAAAGTAAAAACAGTGGCGCAACATACTTCCCCTGCTTAAGTAATGTACCCATGTGCCCTCATTTTGCTTCATTTCCTGTTCATATCCCAGAGGTTTCCCTTCTGATACATACACATTTTGACAAGTTGGTTTCACTTTTCAGGTCAATTAGCAAATTCAGTATAGTAAAAATCCATTCGCAGTCACCAATATTTTTTGTTGTAAGATTATTTTTATAATTTACTAATTTTGTGAAGTCCTTGTAAACCTCAACCTATTATGGTTATAATGCTACAAATATGAAAATCCGAAAGCATACATTGAAGGGAGGAGATCAAGCGTCAAAGCTACATCAAAAGTTCTCCGTATACACCTTCTTCCTTAGGACAAGGTAATGACATGGAAACCTAAGATGATTCTTTGGTTTAATAAACTTAGGAGGATTAGCGATAAAATAGAATCGATAATTGATTCGAGTATAACTCCTAGGTGTTCTTCAAAGAAAATATTTTATAAATCTCTTGTGTGTTTTGAAAACATAAATTTGAGTCATTATCAGAATCTTCTTGAGCAATGCCCTTTTGTTTAAGCGGACAAATTTTTTGATTAGTTGTAGGCTTAAAAAACCAATAGAGACTGTCCTATACTCGCTAACCTTCACTAGAGCAATTTCTTCATAACTCAGGAAAAAATCAGGCAAAGGCTAAATGAAGGAATAGCAAAGCTCACCCTCTAGGTCGCTCACGCAGCCTCAAAGGTCGCTTGAGTGGTCCTCTAGTCACTGAAGCAGTCCTGTTCTCCCAGGTTGACTTGGAATTCATTTTTTATCTAGTGACCACTGCCCTACCATTGCTCAAACAGTCGTTCGCAAATTTGTATTTTCTTGGCCTCCATGACAAACCCTATTTCGAGCCTATAAATAGAGAAAGCCTTTTCCAACCAAGGGTATCTCCTTTATGAGCTAACTTATTGCCTCGTACACCTTAGAGATCACACCGNTCCCCCCCCCCCCCCCGAACTTAAGGCTTCTCTTTTGAATGACTGTAATCAAAATTTTTCTACGTAATGAATTTCAAACGCTGTTCCGATTGCTCAAAAAATAAAGAAAAAAGTAGTGGAGTAAATGAGTAAATTATATGAGAGATGTGTGATAATTAAAAATTCTAAAGAAAAAAGGAAATTGATAAGGAAAACTTCTCAAACCACATCCCATTTAGTTTGATTATTTTTTATATATATAGTATAGATTTTCCTCAAAATCTAGAGCTTCTCTACATTATAAGGCAATCACACGTGCAAAATTGCTTGCAAAATGGGACAATTGACGTTGTATCACCTTTTCATGGAGAATTATAAGGTACCCCCAAAAAAAACGTTCCATACGCGTGTACAATTTTTTAAGAGCTTTTGTGCAATATTTTGGGACTATGTACAACTTGATGAGATTTTTGCGATCAATCCAAAAATTATTAGGACCGATCCCACATAATAATGAATGTAGCATTTTCCTTCATATACTTGCATTTGAGTTAGAGCATTATTTTTTCAAATTCGAGTGGAACTAAAAAGGAAGAAAACAAAAATTTGAGAGAATGTGCATCATCAAAACATGGACAAATTACACTTTCCATCCTTAAACTAAAAACTCAATCTCACTTTACCCCCTCTACTATTGAATTTCTCACATTACCGTTCAACTAAATGAATTAATTTTACATTGTTCTAAAACCACATGTTTGTTATGTTTCGGACAGAAAAAAACCACTCATTATTAGATTTAAAAGTTGTCTTCGAGTATCTATCCATGCCCATAGATCATACTTCTAGTCACGGTTGCTATCGTTTTTCCTAATCTAAGTATGGTCCTTAGTTTCCTTATCAGAGGTAAGATGCTACTATCTAAACATTCTTGGTCCAGGCAGGAAAAGCTACTACTATGTTTTCCAGCAAATATAATTCCAAGGTAAAAGCAATGTTAGGCCAAATCTAAAGTACGATGATTCACATAACAATATCACAAAATACAGGACATATAAAAGGGAAAAAACTGTAGAGCTTTCTCAGCAAAAATATTGTCCTGGTTGGCTCATAGCAAAATAATGTTTAAATGGCATTTGATATAAGTGCTATTTTTCAATATCTTATGTAACTTGCACATACCAGAACAATGCAAAGAAGATATTCTAGAAAGAATCCAGTCAACGTTTGTTTTGAATCTCCCTGAGGATCAACAAATCTCTCTGCGGCAAGTTTACATACCATGTGGACAGATACAAGTCTAGCTTGCAGCATTTTCAAATGGAGGCAAACCCCACTCATTTGGGTTAAATTCCAATAGGGAACTTAGAACCTGATCTGCAGTTTCATGAAAAGAGCTATCCAGCCTTGGATCTGGAACCATAACGACTGACCTGAATGCAATATGAATGGTAGATATTAGCCTGTAAAATTAGGAAATATGACGCTCTTCGAGCAGCTGTGTTTTCAACTGTTAATGCGGGAATGTTTAAGTTTCCACAAAACATTGTATGACAGCATCAAGTCAAACCAAGAAAAGGGAAGGAAAAAATTGACATGAAAAAGGTAACCAAGCCTGATGTAAACACTAGTGTTCCATGAAACATAATAACTGATAATCAATAGTACTGCAATGTATAGCCCACACAAGCTTTCAATTTCAACTAGTAATCAATGCCCAACCATTGAGGAAGGACCTTGATGGTAAAGTTGTTTTATTGTGACTTGGGTGCATAGTTCAAAGTTGCAATATCGGCAATCTACTCGGAACTCGGAAGACATTAAGACATTTCGGATGCACAGCATCACAAAACGGTATGGGACATAAATACAAAATTCTGGAAAGAAAAAATTAGATATGACGAGAGATTCATGGCATATCCTAACATCACAAACCAGTATCGTAATGTCTCTCTAAATCAACCATGAGTCAAGAGAGACCGTAGCTTCTACGGAACATATCTCTGTCTCAAAACGGAAAGTACTGAGTCGTATCAGTATTGACCAACACTTTATGTCATGCTTGGGCATCATAGTTTCAAGTAATGGAAACAACCACTCCACACACGGTAGTAAGGTTGCATACGAGAGATACCACCTAGACCGCGTAATGGCAAGATCCTTGTGTATTGACCTGCCCTATGTTTTTACAAAGAGTGCAACTTTCAAGTAAATCAGAAATGTAAAAATTTCTATTGCAAGATACGATGCAACCAAGAAAAACTTAGTGATTCATTATTTACAATAAAATTTGACAATCATAAATTTCCTGCATGCTACACACTTCTGGCAGAGATCCCAAGTTCTGTTAAGAATCAGGACATCAAAGAAAACCTTATGTCCAACCCCATATTAAGTGACAACAGTTCAAGCGGAACTTAATTATACAGGAAATTGATTATTATCATGACTGTAAACCTAGGGAGGATACATGTCTGGAATGCTTAAACCAATATCTTCAAGAAGTTGTCTGTTAAACAAGTATAAGCAGATTTTTTGGTGTCAGATACGTTATCATCGACTTAAATTTCTAGATTTGTGGAAGCTGCAGACACACGAGTCTCTTCGGAGTGGATACAAACAAGGCTCAACAGGACTTTCCCCAAAAGCACTATACACTCAAACAGACAGATCCAACTAGAATTAATTAATCCAGAGAAAGTAATCTCAACACAGAGAACTTGAGCTTGTGTTGGGAAAGCTCGACTGTCAAACAAACTCCCAGTTCTCTCATGCCACAACTTCCACACAAAGAATAAAAGACCAGTATACATTTCCTTTTTATCCTTCCACTAGCATGACTTCCTCTCCACCACCTACATAAGAAGGCTTCGGTGACCTCAGCATTACCTAAATATTACCAAGAGTGCCAAAAGTATATGCTACATTCCCCGTAACATAGCAGTGAAGCAGCAAATGATCATCAACAATCTCATCTGCCCTTCTACACATGCAATACCAACAACAAAAGAAATTTGGACACTTATGCAGAATCACCGATGGGCAATGTGTGGCCCTCAAAACTACGTTGAGATAAATTACGCCACATGAAAGGGAGCACTCATTTTCCTTCTCACCCGATACTTGCCCAAGTTCATACTGCATTGAGTACCTCACGGTGAAGACAACAAAAAGAAGAAATTAAGGTAAAAGAGATTTTAAGCTGCAAAGATCCCAAAACTTTTATCAGAATGACCGAGAAATGTATTATCCAAAAGATAAAGGTTTGAATTCAAAACTTCTCTCCATGCTTTTGTTGTTACAAGTAAAATCACTTCCCTCAAAATTAATGCCCGACACACATAAGGAAACTGAAGTCTAGGAGTCATAGAGGCATTAGGTAACCCAGCTACCACTACCAAAGCTGCAACTGCATGTGGTGAAATTGCTCACCACTAAGCTTACTAATTGCAAACTGATATTGTATTTCACTCCACCAGGAAAAAACAAAATAAGAATGCCCCACTCAGCAACAATAAATCTTAAAAAACAAAACAGCGTATAGAGGGAAAAGCAAATAAAAATAAAACACAGACATAGTTTTTAAAGAAGCTCTGTTAGGCTATTAGAGTAGTATAAAGGTAAGGAAAAGAGAACAAAGAAAATAAGATCTTTCAATAATCGAACTGATGAACTATGCAAAAAATTGGAAGTAAGGCAAATCAAGAATTGAAAGGGAATTTATCGAGAAAGAGATAGAGAGTGAGGGAAAATTGGGGGCAATAATATTAAGGGCATCATAAAACGCATAGTGAAGTATACGGAAGATTTGATACAAGTTAGACATGATCAGCGCCAGTGCAGAACAAGGATAAAGCAGAACATTTGCAAGTACACAGTCACACCATAGTCATAAAAGCAAGAAAGTAACACTCAGTGCAACAAACAAATGAAGTGCTAGTCCAAGCCATACCATATGAACTGAGCGGACAACCAGGTATTAATTATATTGGATGATGCAAAAATGAGCAAATAGGTTTGTTATAATGCTCAATCATCAATGATATCCTCGCTTGTAGATATACAGATAATTTGAAACCAAAGTGGAGTAGTGTGGAATTGCAAATTTGTGAGGCGTAACAAACCATTGAATTGGTCAATATGCAAACCTTGACAAACTTAACTAATGGATGAACAAAAAGGTTTCTCTATCGTCAACGATTTATATATACTTAAAATTTTTGAACAAAATATATACACATAAACTGAATCCAAAATAAAAGGACTCACATCCCAGCATTCTTAGCTGCCAGTACTCCGAAGGGTGCATCTTCAAAAACAAGAATCATATGAGGATCTACTGGTCCACCCTGTCCAAAAAGAAAATTTAATGATCCAGTTACATAGCCATTCATGATGCGTGTAAGAGAGAGCAGTGAACAAACACTAGGAAATCATCATGCTAATCCACCAGGATTTATGTCACCACTAGAGCAACTAGCTGAATAATCATCAGAAAGTTAATACCTCAAATCTTTTGGCTGCTGCAAGGAATATATCTGGTGATGGCTTGCCTTGTTTAACTTCTGGATCATCACCAAGAACAACATGGTGCATCAATGAAAAAAGTTCAACATGTCTTTTTGTTTTCAATTCAAAGTGCCGTTTGTGTGAACTGTAAGGCACATTCAGAATTCAGATGAGTAAAGGTTGCAACATGTGGCATCCTTAATATTTCGTAGTTTGACCAAAATTTGAGTGGTAAGTACTCAAAAAACTTTCTATTTAGAGCAGAGTAAGAAATAATGCAAGATATTATACCCAGTTGCCACACAAATTGGTATACCATTTGCATGGAGGTGTCTGATCAAACGGCTGGCACCTAAAACAGGAGAAAACAAGTAGGAACAAATTAGAATTACTTGCATTCAACTGATTGTTAGGAAATTTATTGTAATTGGTGAATTCCATGATTTCACTATGTATTATTGTATCTCAGCTAAATTTATGGTCAAATGGGTATTGAAGATTAAAGACCGAAGCATGATATAGAAGAAGCTCAAATTACAATGCAATGTGATGATGACTTCTTTGACCCTATAAAACTTAGGTGAGGTAAGATGACCTAGATACCTAATTATCCTAGTTTGGTTTAATTTAAGTTGTTTAATTGGGTTTAGAGCGTGGGTACTTGATCCAATCACAACTTGTGTGATTTTAATGTAAAAATATTTTTGAAACTTCAAGGTTTTACTTTTCGAAAACCCGTTTTTAATTGAGTCATGGTGTGGATGCTTTTTAGGTGCCACCCCTCAATACTTAGAGAGTTGTTTTAGAACCTTGGTTTTGAATGAAAACTAGTGGATAGTGCTTTCTTGCACTCTCCAAGGGCTCTTGGGAGTTAGAAAAATGGATTGGGCAAAAAAAGGCAAAAACAATACGCCTCTAGCGCTAGAGCAGTCCATGAAGAGGGGCGGCAGATATTGGTCCGATGATCAGCGCTCGAGCTATGCATCCCGAACAGACTTTTCTTACACACTAATTAACTTCTTATTTCTTATCTATACTACTAATAAAAGTACACTAACTTGAAAAACTTTTATTTTCCTATTTTACCCCCAAATATTTCTATATAGTCTATTTAATCCTTTTTACAAATAGTTTTCCTATTTGACCATTGCTTAATCTTTTTGAGTTAATTTTATCATTTACTTAATAACTACAACAATTTACTTCTTTGGCTCTTAAAACTTCTAGAAATAATGGTTAAGCAGAAATGCATAAGTGACCATGTATTCAATGTACCAATATTTAATGTATGAGTTATAGCTTTGATTTTTCATATTCTTGACTATTTCTCAAACACAAAAATCTATTCCAATTGAAATATATATCTTAGAAATCTATCACTAACAATGCTGGTGGAGTCAAGAAGACATCTTGGAACCATCACCCTCCAGTAATATATTATCCTTATTACCATTTGCTAATTTGCAGTATTGAATTTGTATTACTTCAATCCTTAATTTGATGACTATCGAAATTGATCTAATTTAAGGTTTAGTAGCTTGTTGAATTCTGGAATGAATAGCAACCTTTCACCAGCCAAGAAGCTATACCTATCGACTTGATTTTAGCATATGAAGTGATATTACCGGATAATGGATGATATCCCTCATTTAGAAGGGTTTTAGTGAGCCCACTCTCGATAGCCAACATTCAAGGATCAAGGGTTATCCAAATACCTAGATAAGAAGTAGACGGGCTTTTGAGTAGACTGTGAAAAAAATTTCCTCTGACACCTCGCTTCAAGCTCCTCTTTCTTCACGTCCAAGTTTTTGATGAAGATGGCTCTCTCTCTCTCTCTCTCTCTCTCTCTCTCTNAATGCAATGTGATGATGACTTCTTTGACCCTATAAAACTTAGGTGAGGTAAGATGACCTAGATACCTAATTATCCTAGTTTGGTTTAATTTAAGTTGTTTAATTGGGTTTAGAGCGTGGGTACTTGATCCAATCACAACTTGTGTGATTTTAATGTAAAAATATTTTTGAAACTTCAAGGTTTTACTTTTCGAAAACCCGTTTTTAATTGAGTCATGGTGTGGATGCTTTTTAGGTGCCACCCCTCAATACTTAGAGAGTTGTTTTAGAACCTTGGTTTTGAATGAAAACTAGTGGATAGTGCTTTCTTGCACTCTCCAAGGGCTCTTGGGAGTTAGAAAAATGGATTGGGCAAAAAAAGGCAAAAACAATACGCCTCTAGCGCTAGAGCAGTCCATGAAGAGGGGCGGCAGATATTGGTCCGATGATCAGCGCTCGAGCTATGCATCCCGAACAGACTTTTCTTACACACTAATTAACTTCTTATTTCTTATCTATACTACTAATAAAAGTACACTAACTTGAAAAACTTTTATTTTCCTATTTTACCCCCAAATATTTCTATATAGTCTATTTAATCCTTTTTACAAATAGTTTTCCTATTTGACCATTGCTTAATCTTTTTGAGTTAATTTTATCATTTACTTAATAACTACAACAATTTACTTCTTTGGCTCTTAAAACTTCTAGAAATAATGGTTAAGCAGAAATGCATAAGTGACCATGTATTCAATGTACCAATATTTAATGTATGAGTTATAGCTTTGATTTTTCATATTCTTGACTATTTCTCAAACACAAAAATCTATTCCAATTGAAATATATATCTTAGAAATCTATCACTAACAATGCTGGTGGAGTCAAGAAGACATCTTGGAACCATCACCCTCCAGTAATATATTATCCTTATTACCATTTGCTAATTTGCAGTATTGAATTTGTATTACTTCAATCCTTAATTTGATGACTATCGAAATTGATCTAATTTAAGGTTTAGTAGCTTGTTGAATTCTGGAATGAATAGCAACCTTTCACCAGCCAAGAAGCTATACCTATCGACTTGATTTTAGCATATGAAGTGATATTACCGGATAATGGATGATATCCCTCATTTAGAAGGGTTTTAGTGAGCCCACTCTCGATAGCCAACATTCAAGGATCAAGGGTTATCCAAATACCTAGATAAGAAGTAGACGGGCTTTTGAGTAGACTGTGAAAAAAATTTCCTCTGACACCTCGCTTCAAGCTCCTCTTTCTTCACGTCCAAGTTTTTGATGAAGATGGCTCTCTCTCTCTCTCTCTCTCTCTCTCTCTCTCTTGTCTGTGTGTTAGCTGTTTATTTGAACGGATTGTGATTTTCTCTCTTCCATCGTCTACTTACTTTTCTTTCTAGCTTTTCTAATCCTAAATATGAATATCTCTGCTTATCCTATGACAACATCATTTATTCAAAGGAGGAATTTTCAACTTCGAAGATTCAGAAGTCAGTTGATTGTATTGGTGGTAATTTCTCAACACTTAATCTTCAAAGTACAAAAATAAACTCATTCCATTATGATTGGTGTTATTGTATCAAACTTTGGACTCATTCTAATTCATTAGCACTAAATTAGAGTGCTTACTGCTCCATTCATACGATAACGTACGCGATTTTGCCTAATGATGGGTTTATATTAAAGGTGTGTAATTACCTAAGGTAGCATGGGCTGCCGAAATTTATTAATATTTGGCCAAAACCTACAGTAATTGCATGAAACAGATTAGGATATGCAGTAGAAAGGGATAGTTGAATGCATTGAACGAATTACATATTCCAAATTTTATTGATTTGTCTTCTTTTCATTTGAGTCCACAGTTTTCTAACTTTTCTTTGTGGCATTCTCGTCTAGGTCATGTTTCTCATTTACGTTTGAAATTTTAGCCTCTACTAGTAAGTGGGTAATTTAGAGTATCATGATTTTTCCAATTATAGTGGATGCAAGTTAGCTAAATTCACTGTCTTACCCTTTAATGAAAGTATTACTAGCACTCTTACATCTTTTGATCTAATTTATTCAGATGTATGGGGACCTACCCCTATTCCACTAAAGGTCTGAATATTACATTTATTTCATTGATCACTATCCTAGGTATTGTTGGGTCTATCTAATGAAGCGTCGTTCTGAATTCTTTTCTATATTCCCTACATTTCGTGCTATGATACATCCTCAATATTCTTTTGTTATCAAATGCTTTCGATGTGACCAAATAGGAGAATATTCTTTCAATCCTTTTTGTGATCTGTTGAAGTCTGATGACACTATTTGCCAAAGTATTGACACACCAAAACATACAATGTAGTAGAGCGCAAACACCGACATATTATAAAGATAGTAAGCCCTCGCTTGTTGTCGGCAAATGTCCCAAGTTCTTTTTGGGAGAAAGTAATTCTTACTACCGTTCATTTAATTAATTACATTTTCACTATCATCACATCTAGAATCTCTCCCTTTAAAAAATTGTGTAAGTCATCTGATTATTTCTCCTTATGTATGTTTGGATGCACTTGTTTTGTTCCTAGCGCCCTACTAAGCTTTTTGCTCGTTCAGTTTTATGTGTTTTTCTTGACTATGATGAGGGTCAAAAAAGATATCGTTACATCATGTTATTTTCATGGAACATATTTCCTTCTTTTCTATTCCATTTAGTTCTTTATATTTACATAAATCTGATCTCATTCACATTAACCCATTTTCAATTGATGTTCTTTTCACACCTATATTGATGATATAATTGTCTCTGATGTTCCTTATTCTTCTGTCGATCACCGTCCCCCTATTGTACATACTTATGCTTGTAGTGTCCTCCTCCTCTAATGTCACTCTAACAATATCAGGGTTCAAGGTATCGGTCGAGAACGATATCACTCGGCCAAGTTGTATCCGTCTCAGCCACTATCGAAACGATACTAATACCCATTCCGAAAAAATTTCGAGTCACGGTTGAATCGCTTCTGTATTGGCCCAACTTGGTTAATCACGGTATCTCGCGCTTGAATCAATTCCATATCGGCCCAACTCCATACAACTTAGCTAATCACGATATCATCTCATTCGAGTCGGCCGAATCGGATCCAAGTCGAACCGATTCACGAAGAATCATTCCACCGCAACTTCTGACAATAGTGAAAATGTCAAAGAAAGGACAAAAGAGATAAAATAAAAGATCCACAATCTACAAAAACACTCAACTTGAATGCAAAGAACAAAAAAAAAATATTCACAAGAAATAGCATCATCACATATCATATTTATAGAACCCACGTGGTTCTCTCCAATTTTTCAAAATCAAGTAATTGGAAAATAGTTATACCTATCTATTAATTAGATAGCCTCTTCTTTAGATCAGACCATTCCTCCTCATTTTCTTCATCTTTGAGAAACCCAATACAAGAATCCCTAGAAAGCTTGGACCTCGAAAACCCATGCCAACAAAGACCCATTATATCTTCGCAGCAACAAATCTTCGATCTATCTCAATATCAGACTCCAGAGGGCACCGCAATCTTTCTCTGCAGCTCTCCTGTTCTCTCTCTCTCTCTCTCTCCATTTGGACCGGTCGTCTCCCTCGCTCTATGTTTCTTTTTCTCTCAAATAAAACTAACCGACACTTAAAATATCACCAAATTCACCAAATGGTTGCCTTTTTATTTTAATGCCCTTTTTAATTTTCCCAAACCACTAGTTGATTATATTCTTTTTGTTACTTACTTTATAATGTAATTAGGAATTAAACTTATTAAATTAATACCTCATTAAATTTTTTTTTGTCTAATGGTGGGTTTAATAATTACACATAATGAAAAAAATTGTAATTAGATAAAATAAAATAGACAAAATATTTTTGTAATTAGATAAATGTCGAGCCCAGTGTCCTTCAATGTGTCAATGATTGTGGCTCAATATGGTCTTAAATATTTTCCATTGTACATAGAAGAAAATAAATATTTCGGTTGAGTCCTTATAATTCCTTTTAACTATGTTTAATGTGTTAAATAATGCATTTTGATAATATGATGCACAGATGATGACATTTACATATTTAAGTAATTTTCATGTTGTTTTTAAAAAAGAATTGGGCCTTCTATTTAGTGTTTTGAGAGTATCAGCCGATACCGCAACGCGCTGCAACCGATGTTTCTTAGTGTCCTCTAAGTCAGTGACTGATACCGCGACTTTGAACCATGGACAATGTGGATCATGTTCCTCATTATCCTCAACGACCTCGCAAATGTCCAAATCGAATTGGTTTCTCTAATTCTTGTTATTCTACTAATTTTTGTTTTTTCTCAACTTCTATACACTCTTTCTGAACCTATATCCTATAAGGAGGTTATTCTTGACCTTTTCTGGAAAAGAGGCTATGGATGAGGAACTTGTTGTTATACATAGGACTGACATTCAGGAATTGGTGGCATTACCCTCGGGAAACGATAAAAAGCCCGATTGGTAGCTAAATTTTTTTTCCAAGAGTATAGCATATACTATGCAAAAACATTTGTTCCTGTTGCTAAATGACCACTACTCGCAATGTGGTTGCAGTGGCTGCAATTAATCGATGCAATCTCTCTTAGATGGATGTAAAAAATTTCTTTTTTAATGAAGATTCAACTAAAGAAATCTTTATGGCTCCTCTTCCCAGATTACCTCAGTTCTAGTCAGGTGTGCAAGATCCACAAGGCATTATACGGATTTAAACAAGCTCAGAGGGCATCGTTTGTCAAGTTTTTTTCAATCATCTGTGACTTAGGTTTTCGCGCAAATGATCATGATTCTGCTCTATTTTGTTGTCCACTTCCTCAAGCTCCATTATTCTTTTTTTATGTTGATGATATGATTATTACAGTTGATGACATTGTTGTCAAACAGTTGTTAAAAAATCAGCAGCAAGATTATTTTAAGATGAAAGACTTGTGTCAGCTTCGGTATTTCTTGGAGATTGGGGTTGCTTCCTATCTAAAAGGTTATATCCTATCTCAATCTAAATATGCATAAGATGTTATTCAGCGAGCTCGTTTATCAAATAATCGGAACAAGGATCAAAATTTTATTCCGAAACGGTCGAAACATTCGAAACGTTTCTATTTCCAAGGAGATCAAAATTAATCAATGATGGAATCAAAATTTTAATACTTCAAGGTGTTTCATAATATTTTGAAGTATTTTGTAATGTTTCAATGCATTTATACAATTATTTTGAAATATTTCAAGGTATTTCAAGATACTTTAGTATATTTTGACCAATATTTTGAAAAAATAATTCTTAAATTTTTATTTTATTTATTTTATTTTCAAAACAAGTTGAAACGTTTCCGAAACAAGTTGAAATGTTTCCATTTCTTAGGTGACCGAAGCAATGCACTGAAACGAAATTTTGATCCTTGAATCGGACAATTAAGACTCCCTTAGAATTCACTAATCATTATTCTTCCTCCGATGGTCCTCTTTTGCTTGATTCTTTCCTCTACCGCACTATTTTTTAAAGTCTAGTATATCTTATAGTTACTCGCCCATATATCTTTTATGTTGTTCATGTAGTTAGTCAATTTGTTGCCTCATCTACCACTATCCACTGGGCTGCTGCTCTTCGTATTGTTCAATATCTTCGAAGTACTCTACATCAGAGCCTATTATTTCTTTTATCCTCCTTTATGAAACTCAGTGCTTACTCAAATACTAATTAGACTGGTGACTCAATGGATTGAAAGTCAACCACTGGCTTTTATTTCTTTCTTGGTGATTCTCTTATTTCCTAGAAAAGCAAGAAAGAAAATATTATTGTTCGATCATCTATTGAAACTAAGTATCGTATTATGGCATCCACTACAGCTAAAATAGTCTGGTTACATTGGTCTCTTGCTGATCTTGGCATCTTTATATCCATTCCTACCCCTATGTATTCTGATAACACAAGTACTATTCAAATTGTCCACAACTCGATGCTTCATGAACGAACAAAGCATAGTGAGATTGACTACCATTTTGTGCGCCATCATCTTCAATTGGGCACTATCTCTCTACCTACTATGTAATTGACGAATTTCTTTACACATTCTCCCACAATAACGCGCTTTCATTTTTTGCCCGACAAACTCTCAATGTTTTTTATTGTCACATCCTTGAGTTTGAGGTGAGATACTTAGTTTTAGGGGTAATTTAGTTATTTAATATATGTGTTATCCTACGATATACAGGGCCTCTATTGTGTATTCTTTTAATTAAGTTGTTGCATATACTCGGGGTGCTAATATTATTCTCTCTTCTTTTTTGTTTTCTTTTCTTTCTTCTTTGTCTTTTTAATCATAGTTTTCAAGAGGTATGCGGGCAAAGTTTGCTGACTGAGAGCAACCAAAGAAACAATTATGAATTGTGATTTTATTAGGTCATAGATTATGTAAAGGTGCTCACCATACCGACCTATGGGAGGAGTTATTGATTAAATTGTTGCACATTGAGGGGAAGACAAAAACCAATCACAATGTTGAGGCGGTGAGATTATATGCAACCTATAATCATAAAGTAAGATATGACCCTTGAAAGAAGAAATGGAACGGGAAAAATAGGGTCAACTTTTTTTTGGGGGGTAAATATATACTGTATATAAATGTAAGTGTACAGTAATGGCCTCACTGTGAAACCATAAAATTGTTTCACTTGAAAAAAGGCCACTGAGATGGACTAATTTTGGTGACTTAATGACCATTCACACAAAACTTCATCCAACAGGCCGATACGTGGTTGGCTAATTAGTCACCACCATAAAAATGGGCCATTTTTGTAGAGAACGAACAATTGAAAATCAATTTTAGAAATCAAATTGAAATGAAATTCATCAATTTGAATGAGGCATCTTTCTTTAGAGAATTTGGGGGACCATTCTAGATAAGGTGCAAAACTTGCCAGGAACCGAATAAAGAGTCTCCCCATTCTTCATCACCAATCTGTTTGGTACGAGTACAGAAAAGCTTTTCCATCATAGTGTCTATTGTATCAAGTCACCATAACTATTAACTACTAATATCCTACAAATTTCTATTTCAGTTTTTTCAGTGTTGTTAGGAAAAACTATGTAGTCAACTTACTAATGACATATAAAGTAGATAGTAGTACAATGAGTTAGGAAAAGTAGTTGAAATATGCTCAGCTTCACTATTTACATTACCGACTATCTCAGTGAGTAAAATACTGGTATTTTTCCATGGAGAAAACACAAACACGCAATCTTACTAACATGAAATAACCTCCTCTTCAATAGGAAACACGTTTGAATTTAAGATTGTATAAGGATGAGCTTTTGTGTGTGCATGAGCTCACTTGTTGGAAAAAGAGAGAGAGAGAGAGAGAGAGATGGTTTGAGTAAATAATACCTGGCATGAGCTCACTTGTTGGAAACATGTTCTGCAGCATCTCCTCCCTTTCTACAAGAAAGTTCTCAGCGGTAATCGAATCACTAATTCCAGTTTCTTCAACAAACACCCGAGCAGATTCTATTGCTTTCTTTCCCATCATTTTTGCCTTAAGAGACCAGTCAAAAGTTTTATTGTATCTAGCGAGAATAATCTCCTGGACTTCTGTATAGAATTGCTCTGTGTCTGCAGCAGTAAAAACAGCATCAAATTTTTATTTCTTTCTCAACCAGATCAAAGAATATTTGCCTTCACCTAGTAACTAAATACAACTCTTTAACAAGAAGAGAACTTGGCAAATAACACCACAGAAAGAAGACCTAACAAAATGAAGAAGGTGATAAAAGGCCACATTAATATACAAATCCTTTCAGAAATAAAGAGCTGGTGTGGGGTAAGAGCTCATGTGGGGTAAGAACGTTTTAAGACTAAAATGATTGTAATGTAACATAAAGTTGGCAATCTGAAAAGTAGGTTGCTAAAACTAACAGTATGGAAGCTTAGGACCAAATACATTGTTATCAGGCTGAGAATTGAGGTTGAAACTTGAGCAGATTTGAGAATCCAAGGTTAGGGTAAAATTGGACCTAAATTCATGCTTAAAAGATTAATCAAATAATATCTTCGAAACAAGTTGCTTAGCCAACTACAATTCGCAGCACATACTCAAACAAGGCTTTTTGTCATTCCATTAGAAAAACCTAGCAAATGGGAAAAATTGAGAATCCAACCCATCCCATCCTGTCCAACCATTAAAGCAATGAATTGTCGTGCTTCACTTGGAAAAATCAATCCAAAAACAAACAACTTAGACTGCAAGTTGATGGCTACAATCTATCTTCATATAAATAATAAATCGCTATTGAATATCCCAAGTAACTCAGATCAGTTTTTCTTTCTTATGATCCCATATATTGAAAGCTCGGGAATGGAAAAAAAGGAACTGTTGGCTGGTGCAATTGCAAAAGCATCGGGCTAGCAACTGTGAGGTCATGGATTCTAATATGAAGGTATGTGCAAACAATGCCAAAGTATCCAGCCCACCCCTCTCAGCACCGGAGACCAAACTAGGCGATAAACTTTCTGAAGTTCGAGATGGAAAAAGTTCATTGACTGCCTTCCTTAATAGGAGAAATTACAGAAGTGGGAAGTTTGAAATCTAGACAGATAACATTGCAATGAGTTAGTATACATTAAAAGAAACGATCAAGGTCAAACAAACTTTGTTCCACACATTGGGAGTTTGTTTACACATTTTTCCATGCAAAACAGAGACAAGAAGAAGAGCTCTATGGAATTAATGAGATAAGAGTTTGTTTAACTCAGTAAAGGACTCTGCAATTTTGTCCACAAGAGCAATCCAACCTCTACTTAATTTAAGACTGGGTTCTTTTTTAGAAGAAATGGTCGATTTCCAATGGAGAAACCACATTTTTCTTCAGTAGTTGCACAACTCCTTCGATAGAAGAATTCTCAACCATTACAATCACATGATTAACAGCTATCAGCTTTTTCGGTCATGTTCATCACTGCGGTTCAGTGTTAAGGCGTTAAGCGAACCGAAGCGACCAAGGCTCCTAACGCCTAGGCGAGAAGCAAAGCGAAACGATTTACCAAAGCGAAGCGAGCAGTTAAAAAAATAAATAAATATTTTAGTGTAATTACTTATACACATCAAAATTCTAATTTTATATATACTAAATATTTAAATGCAAGTAAAACCATAAACATTTAAATTAAAACAAACACTAATAATATTGCAAATCTTAATAACAGTCATAGCTTAAACATTTAAATTCATACAAACACTAATAATATCTCAAATGCTAATATTTAAAAACAAAAGACACACAATTCAAGAAACTAAAGAAAATATCTCAAGGACTTAGAAATCAATCATTATCACTAAAGAAACCATCTTCTTCATTATCCTTAGATTCATATCCCTCAGTATCCTCCTCCTCTGCCTCATCTGAAATTATGTCTTCCTCATCTATGAGTCCAGTCGTCGATCTTGTAAACCTTGGTGTTACCCTAGTAGATGGTATTGATCTAGTCCGTTGGCTACTTTCCGTAACTCCAGAAGCTCGAGCAACTTCGCCCCAAGTCAAAGTATCATCACCAAACACAAGCTCATTATCTTCATCTGTGTCTGCATCCATTCTCCCAATCAACCACTCATTGCTATCATCAATATCCTTCAAAGATATTGGATCAATTGTGTCACGGGAATCATATCGGCGTCTCAAAACTCTATTATATTTAACAAACACTAAATCATTGAGATGGGATTGAGCTAGTCTATTTCTTTTTTTGGTGTGTATCTGCAATAATTTATTAACAATACATTAAAATTTATAATAAGATTAAAAAAA
>CAUOFW020000848.1:552261-570819 GCA_963454935.2 Ilex paraguariensis
AAGCGAAACGATTTACCAAAGCGAAGCGAGCAGTTAAAAAAATAAATAAATATTTTAGTGTAATTACTTATACACATCAAAATTCTAATTTTATATATACTAAATATTTAAATGCAAGTAAAACCATAAACATTTAAATTAAAACAAACACTAATAATATTGCAAATCTTAATAACAGTCATAGCTTAAACATTTAAATTCATACAAACACTAATAATATCTCAAATGCTAATATTTAAAAACAAAAGACACACAATTCAAGAAACTAAAGAAAATATCTCAAGGACTTAGAAATCAATCATTATCACTAAAGAAACCATCTTCTTCATTATCCTTAGATTCATATCCCTCAGTATCCTCCTCCTCTGCCTCATCTGAAATTATGTCTTCCTCATCTATGAGTCCAGTCGTCGATCTTGTAAACCTTGGTGTTACCCTAGTAGATGGTATTGATCTAGTCCGTTGGCTACTTTCCGTAACTCCAGAAGCTCGAGCAACTTCGCCCCAAGTCAAAGTATCATCACCAAACACAAGCTCATTATCTTCATCTGTGTCTGCATCCATTCTCCCAATCAACCACTCATTGCTATCATCAATATCCTTCAAAGATATTGGATCAATTGTGTCACGAGAATCATATCGGCGCCTCAAAGCTCTATTATACTTAACAAACACCAAATCATTGAGACGGGATTGAGCTAGTCTATTTCTTTTTTTGGTGTGTATNACTCTATTATATTTAACAAACACTAAATCATTGAGATGGGATTGAGCTAGTCTATTTCTTTTTTTGGTGTGTATCTGCAATAATTTATTAACAATACATTAAAATTTATAATAAGATTAAAAAAATGTAGTTGAAGAGGTTTGAGGATGATACTTACATGCTCAAACACACTCCAATTTCGCTTACAACCGGATGTACTACAAGTAAAGCTTAAAACTTTTTTTGCAAAGGTTTGCAAATTTGGAGTTGCAGACCCATATGCACTCCACCAATCAGCTGTGAATAATGAATAACAATTAATTAACTAACATATTTAAGCAATGATAATGAAATAAGCTTGTGGGATAACATAGATTACCTGGTGCCCTCATTGTTCTTTGTCTAACCGCCATGGGCAACTTAAAAAAGTTTTCACCTTTCATGTAAATACTCAACTCTTGACCAATTTTATCTAGTATCGCAGGATTTGGGACCAACTTTTTCAAACATTTATATAGGCCATTCATGACTTCTTGATCTTTCTCAACCTCTAGATTGGAATAGAAAAACTTTGGGTTCAAAAAATACCCAGCTGCATGCAAAGGCCGATGCAATTGAACTTCCCACCTTCGGTCAATGATTTCAAATATGTGTTTGTACTTCTCTTCATTGCCATTAAAAGAATTAGCAATCGCTTCTTTAGCCCGGTCCATAGCTTCATAAATGTACCCCATGGGAGGCTTTTTCTCACCATCAACCAATCGAAGCACACGGACAAGAGGGCCAGTAAGCTTAAGAGAGTAGACAACATTACTCCAAAATGAAGGCATTAAAATGATTTGTGCTNTCAATAAACTTAAGAGAGTAGACAACATTACTCCAAAATAAAGGCATTAAAATGATTTGTGTTGTCCTTTTGCCTTGTTGTTCTTTTGCCCATTTGCTTACAGTCCATTCCTCTTAAGTGAACATTTTTCTCAAGTTACCTTTTTGTTGGTTGATCCTTGTTAGATTAAAAAAAGTCGTAACAAATCAAGTTTTTGCGGGCTTAATCAACTCCCTTGACTGGGTAAATCGTCTCATCATTTTCAATAGAGTTGGACAGTTATAAATATAACCGTGTAACGCTATTCCTCTTTCAAATGTTATCTTGAAGTTTGGCAACTTGAGATATCTTCCAACATCAAGTCCAAGCAGTGGGCAGCACATGGCGTCCAATATAGGTTGGGTCGTTTTGCCTCCAAAAACTTACCTATTAAATAAAGATTTTTTTATCAACTAGTGTGCATAAAAAAATTCAATATAACAAGTAGTTATCTTTCTTTTTTTCAAGAAGCTCATACATGCTAACACATTTGCTGCCGCACTGTCAGTGACAATTTGAATCACATTAGCTTCACCAATACGCTCCACAAAATTATCAAGCAATTCAAACATTTTTTGCCCATCCTTTGAGTATGCAGAAGCATCAACAGATTCAAAGAACATGGTCCCTTTTGGACAATTCACTAAGAAATTAATCAAGGTTCTCCCTCTCTTGTCAGTCCATCCATCGGCCATTATGGAACATCCATATTTTGCCCAATCCTCTTGGTGATCTTTCATCAATGACTTTATATGCCCTACTTCTTTGTTGAGCAATGGGACCCGAACCTCATGGTAAGAAGGGGGTTTCAAACCAGGACCATATTGTCCAAAAGTTTCAACCATTGCTGCAAAACTTTCATAGTTCACAACATTAAAGGGAATTCCCGTGTCATACATCCATCGGGCAAATGTTGTGATGACTCTTTCTCTCATTTCCTTTCTAAAAGGATCGCTGGCANAGTGTCATACATCCATCGGACAAATGTTGTGATTGTTCTTTCTCTCATTTCCTTTCTAAAAGGATCGTTGGCATCAATATTCGTTTGTCTCCCCTTGGTCTTTCGATTTTGCACCACAACATTCGGATCAGGGGTGAAGTATACATCCATAGGCCCTTTTTGTCTTGGTTTTTTTGGTCTCGATGTGGCTTGTGTAGAACCTTGACTAGAACTAGTCATGGATCTTTTACGATTCGCAACAATCTCTACAATATCATCTTCATCCTCCTCCAAGTCATTAGGNCGATTCGCAACAATCTCTATAATATCATTTTCATCCTCCTCCAAGTCATTAGGCATCTCATCAAAGTCGGTAACCATGTTCATTAGATTCTTCTCTTCTTTTTTTTTAGCCATGTATTCTCTAATCTCCTCCCTAACATGAGCAGGGCATTTTGGACAAGTAATAACACTCGTAGAGTTCACCGCTAGGTGGTTACAAAAAACTAGTCAAATCTTTGGAAGAAAAAACATTTAGTCATTGAACATCTCCATTGTGCTTCTTAGAAAAAAGAGTTCATTTATATAAACATTCTATTGGTAAAAACTGTCAAGAAGAAGACCCCAAATCCTGGTATCAGCAACCTAAAACCATTTGACAATAACCACAAGCTATTATGTGCTTCACAAATATGGTCAGTCACACAATATTTGCCATGGTCATACATAATCGGTTATTTGTGACTCAAGGCAGCCTCAATTAGGGAGTTATGTTAATTTAGCCAAAACATTCGTGTGATCATTGTCACATTAAGTACAATAAGTATACACAAAATATACATGGGGAAATGCAATGTGCAAAAAGTATTGTTGGCATACAAAACACACCAAGTGAACTCCAAAGTCTAAGTTACAAAAAAAATGGTAAAAGATGTTACAAGTGTCATTACAAAGCCAAACACAAAATCACATGGAAGGCAAACTTAACCAGAATCACATAGGCATCCAATCATTTTATCCAAATAAGCAGTAGGAGAACAATAATGAGTACAAACAAGTGCTAAGCAGCAAGCTGAACAAAGATGGCCATCTATTCTCTAAAGAAGTAATCCACAAAATTAGCTCAGGTCATATTCAGTAAAAAGTAGCCCAACAAACAAGGATATCCAATAATATCTCAGAGCTGTTAGTTATAAGAAACCAAAAGAGCTTAAAGCTCAAGGAACCAAAATTATCAAGCTGTCTCGCAATCAACATGATTCCACTGACCAAAAACCAATGAAATTTGTCCAGCTAGAGTATAGGTGGGTAGATGAGACAAACATCTTTATTACATGGAAAAATAAAGATTATTGGTTTGTTATTCAAGCATGTGTTGATAGATTACACAAACTTAGCCAGTCCAATTTCAAAGGGCTACAAACAGGGGCATGACAATGAAATTACTGGAACCATAGAAGTGGACATCAAGTGTCTTCTGTATTAACAAAAAAATACTTCAAATGAGAGATGTAACAAATTAATTGAGCATTAGGTTTTGTTTAAAGCTTTAAATGAGCCAATGTAGCTCATCAACAGGATACACTAAAATGCAGATGAGAAAACTGTAGAGTTAATGCATATAATACCAACAGGTCACAACCACAAGAACTGCCCAAAGAATTGCAGATTGAATTGGGAAACTTGAACTTTTAGGATCAGTTCCCGACAAATCCTTTTAAAATCTCCTCTTTTTCATCCATCTTATATGTCTTAAATAGCATAAAATACTGTTGTACAGTGTCCACAATAACAAAGACTGTGAAATCACAATGCTACCGAAATTCACCCTATATTCGTCTGCGACAGATCATTAAATCCTACTTCTCACCAAATTACTTTAATTTTAACTAAAAACGAGCCTTTTTAAAATTAACTATACATACACTCTATCACACGGTAAAGAAAACACAAATCTCATAATCGGATTGCCAACTGAATCCACCAACCCAAATGAAATACCGCCATTTCGTGTTTGAATTTCATAAAGAAACAAACAAACAACAACAACAACAAAATTAGAGGAGTGTTTTACAAGTCAGTACCAAGTAATAGGCCGTCCATGTCGAACACGACGTGCGTGATTGAGCCTTTCTTTGGGTTACCACCGGTTGGATTCGCCATTCTGAAAACTGTGGGAGTGGCCTTTTTCGGTCGTCGATACAACACTGACTCTAATTTAAGGAAATCTCTAATTTTAACTCAAATGTTTACTCTCAAAATTAACATCGGTTAATTGCAGTAGAGATCCCTAAGGAGTTTATTTTATTTTAATTTTTAATATTTAATTGCATAATTTTCGTACTTCAAATATTAAATATGTTTCTATATAGTCCTTTAAACAGACAGTGTCCAAATTACTAATAATTTTTATCACAAACTTATTACATGATACTTAAATATGGACTAAAAAATAATTTGAATAATTCTTGACCAAATTTCTACTCAAATTTTAGTCAAATACCTACTTAAATTATACAATTTTGATCCTGAGCTATCTAAATTTTGGTCAAAAACTACCTATATTACACATTTTTTTTATGAAGAGCTAGCCAAATTTTATTTAAGAGCTATTAAAAATATTTTTTGTCCATATATTAGTTATTACGTGACAAGTTTATGATAAAAAATTATTAGCAATCTGGACGTTGTCTGTTTGAAGGACTATATAGAAACATATTCAATACTTTAGGGACTAAAATGATGCAATTGAAATATTATGGGCTAAAATGAGACAAATTTCATATTTTAGGGACCTATAGTGCAATTAACCCATTAACATTTCATTAAAAAATGTAATTTCATACCAGACATAAACTCAAATTTAAAGAAGTGAAACTCAAAACTTAAAATTGGGCAAACTTAAATTTAAAAAAATGTAAAATATGATCATTAGAATTTGAATAAATATTTAATTTTACCTTGATTTAAATAAAAAATTTAGTATAAGTTTGAATCAAATATTAGAATTTATTTTTAATTTGTTTTTAATTTTTTTTAAATTTAAATTTAAGTAAAGGTTTGAGTAGGACTATAGATAGCCTTATGGCAAACTCAAATTTAAAAACAGGTAAAATATAACTATTAAATTTTTTAAAAAAATGAAATCTAACTATTAAAAATTTTAGTAAATATTTGAGCGTGTCAAACTCGCAGCAATGTTCATCCATTGAATAATATTTTGTGTAAGGAGTGGAGAATGGAGATGGCCTAATAGCAACTATAACTCAGCTCTTTAAAATGGTTATTTAAAATATATTTAAATATTATATTATCTATTTTAACTAGTTATTTTTATAAGTTCACTTCAACCATACTCTTTATTTTAACTAACTATTTTAATTAATTATTTTAATTAAATTTAACTTACTTTCAATCATATAATTCAAAAATGTCACATAGTTTAACACGTTAGTGCCAACCACAATGATGACATGATATCATCAAAATTTCAAAGTTTGAATTTTACAACATTCATATTTTCAATGGTCATATTTTTTCAATGGTATATTTTTGAAAATGTATAAATAAGACTTTTCCCTCTCATTGTCATATACCTCAATTTAAACCATAGCTATGACAAAAACCATATAATCAATTTGAGATTAAATTTTGATCTAGATCACTTAAGATTTTATCTGCAATAATCAAGAATCACTATCATAATTAAGCTCTAATTTTGAGAGGTTGAAAGCATGTTATAATAGTCGTTCTTGATAGCACAAATATATATTATGATACTAATACATCACTGTTCATTGAAAAAATAGAACAAAAACTCTTCTTGTTGTTCTTCTGGAATTCGGACTAGCAAGAAAGGGAAAAAGAGGGTGAATTTGGGGGTGGGGAGAGAGGAATTTAGAGAGGGTTGAGCCTGGATTTAGAGAGGGCCAACACAAACCAGAGCACTAAAGGGATTGTGTAGGGCTGTCAATTTTCGACACAACACGTTAACACAACACAAATCGAACACGAAATTAAGAGGTCGGACACAAAATTAAACGAGTTAATGGGTTAAAACAGGTCAACATGTTTAAACACAAAAAAAATCATGTCGGGTTCATGTCAAAATCAGGTGAATCCGATTTTGACCTGATTAACCTGTATATTTTAAACAGGTCAAAATGATTCGGACACGAACCCAACCTCACCAATTATAGATTCATTTAACCTGTTTATAACAGTATAATTTGTTAATTATGTATGACTGATGTAATCTTAACATTATTACTTATTAGTTCTTACTTCTACTATAATAATTAATAATATAGTTCTCAACATTATTATGACCGCATACTAATATAGTTCTTGTTTTAATTTTTGGGTTAAAACTTGAATACATTTTAGTTAATTTCATTGATGAAATATGATATGTTATTTGTAAAAAAAATATTTAAAATTTTGGATGAATGATTGAATGATGTGTTTAATGGTAATGAAGTGGTGTGGAAACAGATTATGTGTGTTAAACAGGTTTGTGTTATGTGTGTTAAACAAGTTAAACAAATCATGTTACGTGTGTTAACTCGAAAAAGATATGTTTATTACACGTGTCAAATAGGTCAGGTTCGGGTAATCCCGTTTAATGGTCAGATCAAGTTACTGTTTACACATTTCGATACGATTATTAAACATGTTAGTTTTGAATTTTGAGATTTTCAACATAAACTTGAAATCAATCCGACACGAAATGATCCAACTCGACACGTTTGACACCCCTAGGGTTGGGCACTAGGGTTTCTGCTCAGATTTGGGCCCCAAAATGTCTCGGACTGCCCCTGGCGATACAAAAGTGTTGCTAAAATTGGGGTTAAAGTAATACACTCTTCTAGTTTAGACAACAATGTGAAACTACTTTGCATCCAAAATAAAAGAGGCATTTGCAATAGAATGATATAAAACTAATAAGAGGTAGGTATAATATAAGAAATTTTAAAGTTGATGAATAGTATGAGATAAGGACATAGTCTCATGGGTCAAAGTATAATTTTCATGAAGAAAATACTAAAGGCAATTCAAAAAAAATTAAGGGAGACAAATCAATACACTTCCTATAAAAATCCGGGAAAATTTGAGAAAAAGGAAAAAATGGTAATTTGTCATTATAATGCGGGTTTAAAATCAATATTTTTCTAGAGCTTGGATGACACAACAGACCTCATCGTCGAATTCATATCGTGAAATCGAGTTGCCATGTCAAATTTCGTCAAATTCTGAGATAGTCAAATTTTACACGTCTTACGAGATAATTTGGGTGACAAATGACTTAACAAACATTCCCGAAAATAGAATTTTTAAAATTTCCTTATAATAGAATTAAAGTTCAAATAAAATTAATTTGAACTTAAATCGGAGTAAAATTAAGTCGTTTCGGGATAAAAATGGACCTAAAAGTAGTAAACGTGCAGTGGCAGTGTGGACTGCGCAATTAAAAAATATAAATAGGGCAAAATATCTGAAAAATCAGATATTCTCAACCTCAAAGTCAGCACAGTCACAAGTTGGAAGAGAAGAGAAAAATCAAAAATTCTACATTTCTTCTTGCGATCGAAGGAGTTCCGTCGATCCGAATTCATCGAACCAAGAATTAAAGTTGGTATACGTGACGAGGGCTATGTGTACGTACCAAGAACGAGGAATTTCACCGAAGATCCGAACAAGGATTTTGGAAAATCAAGGTTTTTGGGGCTAGGAAGGTGCCTAGAAGCTTTCTACTTTTTTGTATCACGCTTCAAGAAGTAGGGTTTTCTCCTACTTTGAACTAATCTCTATCCTATGGTGTCCATATGTAATGGGTATATGTATGGTATGACTTATGACCTACCTATAGACATGAAAATTAGAAAAAAAAAAAAAAAGGTATAGAAATGGCCTAGACCAATTTCTAGCTTGATTTGGTTATATGGAAATGCTTGTGAAATTCCATGAAATTGGGTTTTATGTGGGCATGCTATATATTTAGAATGTGCCTTGTAATTTAAGTGTGTTATTGACATGGATTAGGTGGTAGCATACTTGTGAATTAATTGGATATAAATGTTGGTATATGTTCATTGGTATGTTGACATTGTGATAGAGAATGATAATTATATGCTTATGATAAAAATTGTCATGACATATGTTGAAGTATGTGGTTAACTTAACTTGCTCATTAGCATTCCTTGCATATTGGGCATGACACTGACATTGCAATGGTGTATTACATTGCATATTGCACAGGAAAAATACTTCTTTGGCCATGAGTATGGGTGTGTGTGTGTACATGGTTGGATCAATCATCATACTTGGTGATGGGCTCGAAAAAAGTTGGATTGGAAATCTAATTGAGTAGCATGATTTCATGAAAGAAAAACTTGTGTCAGGTATAGCAAGAAGGGGTAGACACTCCTTTGGGTGAAAGGCCCGGCTACTTGGTTCATACACTCCCCTGAGGTGAAATTTCAAAAAAGTGTAATGGCGTACGGAGCCAGCGGTGTGATTCCAAAATCCGATACCCAACAAAGACACATGGTTTTGTTATATAAATATTTATTTGATGGGAAACATCCATGAATGAATTGGTTTTATGAACATATGTTTTTATTTCAAAATGGTCTTTGGATGTATTTCATCAAGGACAAATGTTTTACACACATGCATTGCATTGTGTTGTGGGAGTGGGAGTATGCTTGGGTGAAAATGCATGAGTGAATCTCACCTCATATCATGACATGACATGGTAAAAATTTCATCTTGAATAGCATGTTCTTGTATAAAATGAATTTATGATTGCGGGTGTTGCACATAAACATTGCATATGCATCTAGGGAGGGAGTAATCTCTGTAGAAAATATTTTACTAAGCATTGGCTCACCCTATATGGAAAAACATTTCAGGTATAGGATACATGCCAGTGGACGACTCTTATCTGGAGCCTCAAGGGTGAAGAGGGGTCGACATGTGGCCCTTAACCTTGGCTTTGTTGTAACTCTTGTTAAAACTATGTTTTGACATGTAAAGTCATGTAAATTAATTGTAATAAACTTGTATAAATGAGGTTTTATGTGAAAAACTCCATTATGCATGTTTTGGATGCAAATAAGATGGTTTGAAAAGGATTTGAAATGAAAAATAGGTAAAACAGGAAAAAATGGGCACAGCGTACCAGTACACGTACCAAAAACCAAAAATTTTGTTTAATTGTGTTGCCATACTTATGGGCCTTAGGGTTCTTGGTTCTAATGATACAAATGGATCTTAAATGAGATATATTGGGGTGTATTGAATATCGATAGGATTAAATGATTAAAGAAATACGGATTTTCGTGTGAGTTATTATTCTAGTTTAAGGGATACTATTAACGTGATGTCGAGTTGTGCGACATTCACAGATCTTTCCGCTGGTTGACAGGTGGTCAACGGTGTAAAAAGAACCCCTGATTTTTTGGGGCGTCACACTTCTTCAATACTTTCAATTAAAATTTTAACTTAAAACAATCAAATAAATACAATAGCAAATACGTACTTATAAATCAAACAATCTAAGTATTCCTATTATATAATTTGTGTAATTTGTGTTAGACGTACACTACATTTTTTATAATGAATATTAGTTTTTATTTTTTATTAATTCTTAAAGTTTTGATGAATTACTTTCTTATAAACCTCTGCCCCAAAGGTTTAGAACTTTTCACATAAAACTAATAATTTAGATTAATTTTATTTGCAATATCGTTGTAATGGTACTTATATATTTGTGTATATAACTAAAAAATATTACGGATACTTATTAAATTAGAAAAAAAAATGGAAGAGAAACTATTTTAAGTTATGGTGATCATCTAATTACAAACAATTGGTTAACAAAATTTAAGAAATTAAGTTTTGAAAAGTAAATTAATGTAATACTAAGCATTCATAACATTGCAAATTGATAAAAATTGTTGCGAGGGAGATTAAGTAGATTGCAAAACACTACATAAAGCCGGGGGGATGAATAGGTTAATTAAAATTATACTCAAACAAATACCAATATTAACCTAATTTGATCTCAATTACTGATTAACCCTAAAAAGTGCATAAATGAATTAGGGTTTATGGTTAATTATGTGTGTTAATTGATTTAAAATGGTTAATTGATATTATATTATGATTAATGTTTGAATTATATGTTTTGTAGGGTTTATATGTAATTACAAAAACTTTGAGGAATAAAACACAAAAGAATAACAAATGAGGGGCAAAAGGAAAAATCAGAAACTATGTACCATCCGAATGGTCCAACCACCATCCAAATAGTGACAAAACAATAAAGGAAGCCAAAGAAGAAAAATCCAAAGGATGAACACCGTCCAGACGGTGGTTGTAGCTTTTGGTCGATGGCCTTAATCGACTTACCTTCTTTTTCTCTCCCATTGGTCATTGCTGCAATACTTCTCTCCTATTGGTTGCCTTGGGTGTCTGCCGCCTTCGACCTTCATTGGAGCCTGCAAAATAGGCATGTTGATGCCATTTTGAAGATGATCTTCCACCTTTTGGATATCCAAAGCCTTAGACAAAAATATCCTACCCTAAGCACCTGTAGCCAAAAATTCTCTTTTTCTACATTTCTTTGTATTCTTTTTTACTTGGAGGGTTGAACCTTTCTCATTTTTTCATCATAGTTTGGTAGTGAAAATTGGGGGTTTTTCAACTATTCCTCGGAGAAGGATTCTTTTATTTTGTATTTGTGTAATGTTGTAATGGGATTGTTTTACCTTTCTTCCTTGACGATAGAAATGGAGAGTGAGTAGTTCTTTTATATTCTTTAGTAAAGGGTGAAGACATTTATAATATTGTTTGACTAAAGGAAATGCTGATGTTTTATTTATGTCTTAATGTTTATGCCTCTCTTAAAGTGGGTGGTAATTGTTGCTACGATATGGTTCACCTTATACATCAAATCTACTGGTTAACTTTCTAGTAACATGGGGTTAATTGATGTAAGGTGGTATTTTCATCTCAAGCAGTAGAATGCATGTTGGATCCCCGAACTAATGAGTATCCCTTTTTCAATTATTGTAATAAAAGTTTAGTTTAAGTGTTTATTTATTAGTTTTAAGCTCACATCACAAGATGTTGTAATACACATTACACACACGGTAATTTCACCTTTTCTATTTTGAGTTCCAACAGATAACTCCCTATGGATTCGACCTCGAACTTCACCCAGTAATATTACAATTTGACCAGTTATACTTTTGTGTACAATTAAGATCAAGTCAAGTTTTTTGCGCTATTGCCGGAGAGTTATGATAGTTTGAAAAATAGGAAAGTTTCCTAGTTTGTGTTATATGTATATATATTGCTTGTTTCATTTTTTTTTGTTTATGTCTGCTAAGTCATCAGTAGGGTCTGTAAATCAGTTTAGTCCTTCATCTTCACCTTCTTCATCATCATAAGTATCTTCTGACTCTTTTGAATTAAACATGGCTAATAATAATCGAAGAGAACAAGAGGTGGTTCAGAATGCTAAACTTTGAGAGAATATTTGCAGCCTACACGCACTAATGTCCTCTCCTATTTTGTTTTTCTCACAAATGCTCCAAATTTTAATATCAAAGCAAAGACAATACAACTTTACCACAGTTTCACGGTCTTGAGTTTGAAAATCTTTATTTGAATATGAAAGAATTCAAGGAAGTATGTGGTGCATTACAAGATAATTCTAAAATGACCCGGTTAAAACTTATTCCATTTTCTTTGAAGGATAAAGCTAAAAATTGGTTAAATTCATTGAAAGCTCAATCCATTCTCAGTTGGCAAATCTTACAAACAAAACTTTTTAAGAAATTTTTTCTTGTACATTGCACTAATGCATTGAGATGTCAAATCATGAATTTTTGTGTGAAAGAAAGAGAAATTTTTTATCAATGTTGGAAGAGATTTAAGGATCTTCTCCAAGTTGGCCCATATCACGCATTCGAGAATTAGACCCTACTTGGTTTCTTTTATGATGATATTCCCTCTACATTGCGTCAATTAGTAGAAATGATGACCCAAGGAGAATTATTGGGAAAAAATCCTGATAAGGAATTTGAGTTTTTTGATACCATTTCTGAGAATTCCCAAATGTAGAAGTCGACCTTACTGAATAACGTTGAAACTAAGCCATCCATAACCCAGTGAGGGAAATATGTGTTAAAAGAATATAATGACTTGAGAGCCAAAATAACTATTCTATCTCAAAAGCAGGATGCTCTATAGATGAAAAGGTCAATGAAGTTTCTGTTATGTCTCCTACCGACCAGTTCTGTAGAATTTATGCTTTGCTAGGAAATCCTACGGGAGAATGTCCCACCATTCCAGCATTTGAGGAAGTATTGATGGAACAATCCAATATTATTTCCAAAATTAACAAGCCCTATTCCAATTCATATTTTGAGACTTATAACCTAGGGTGGCGGAATCACCCGAATTTCAGTTGGAGAAACACATGAGTCAGTAACTAGGTCCACCTCTTACCACATTCTTAGGCTCAATAGCCATATCAGCCTTACCATACCCCACATAAAAGAAGTTTGAAAAATACAATAAACCAGTTCATTCATAGTCAAATGCATTTCAATACACAGTCCACTCATACATTCAACGATTTCAAAGCGGAAACGTCACAAAACATTGAGGATATTAAGAGTCATTTAGCCAAGTTGACCTAGTCTTTGAGAAAAAAGGAGAAAAAAAATTCCTATCTCAACCTAAACCTCCTTAAGGTCAAAACTAGGCTAATGTCGTGTCCTCTGAATCTTCTCCAAGCCAAGTTCAAGGAAGTACCACATTGAGGAGTGGTAAAGTGATTGACAACACCATCAAAGCCAAAACTCTTGAGTTAGTAGCTAAGTCAATCCTTGGTAATGAACTAGTTAATTCTGAACCAATTGTTCAAAAGGAAACAGAGTTGCTTGAGGAAAAAGACAAATCATATCATGCTACTTTACCTTTTCCTCAACTAGTCAAAAAACCTCAACTATTGAATAGTCATGTTGAAATATTTGAATTGTTTAAGCAAGTGAAAATTAACATCCTCCTATTGGATGCAATCAAGCAAGTCGCATCATATGTCAAGCTTATGAAAGACTTTTGAATAGTAAAAAGAAGGTTCAATGTACAAAAAAGAGCAATTTTGGCTGAACAGGCTAGTACTATTATTCAACACAAGGCCCCTTTAAAGTACAAAGATCCTTGGAGTCCTATGGTTTCATGCATAATTGAAAACTTTAGAATTGATTAAGCTTTGCTTGATCTTGGTGCCAATGTCAATTTAATCCCATATACAGTCTATAAACAATGAGGATTAGGAGAGTTGAAACCCATAAATGCCACATTACAGTTGGCAGACCAATCTGTGAAAATTCTACGAGGAATTGTTGAGGATGTACTTGTTCAAGTTGATAAATTTTATTTTTCAATGAATTTTATTGTTTTAGATATTCAACTAGTTTTACATTTCTCTACACAAATTTTTGTTATTTTGGGATGTCCATTCCTAACTATATCAAAATACATTAATTAATTGTAGGAATGAAATCATGAAACTTTTATTTGGAAACATGACATGGAATTGAATGTATTTGATATTGCTAAGCAACCGTGGGAGGAGGAAAAGTTGCAAAAAGTGAATTGCATTAAGTTATTAACTCAGAATCTATTTGAAAGTGCTTGTAGTAAAAAGGAGTCACATGCATTGTTAGAGTCTATAAATTATGTTGAGTCTATCGTTGATATGGCCACTATTGGAACATGGTTTCCAAAATTCAAAGAGTTATTATCCAATGGAACAAAGTATGTTGAGTCCAGTGTTGTGGCTTCCAAGGCAGAGTTGAAATCTCTTCCAATTGACTTGAAATATGTCTTCTTAGGGGAGGATAAAACTTATCCAATTGTAATACTTTCAAAGTTATTAGAATTTCAGGGAAGTCAGTTGATAAAAGTTATCAAAAATCATCAAAGTGCAATTGGTTGGACAATAGTCGATATTAAGGGAATAAGTCATCTTCTCTGTACTCATTTTATATACTTGGAAGAGGACTCTAAACCTTCCCAATAGTTGCAACGTAGGCTAAATCCACATCTTAAGAAAGTTGTTCGGGGCTGAAGTGCTTAAATTGTTAGATGCTAATATTATATACCATATATCTGATAGTAAATGAGTCAGCCCTGCACAAGTAGTACACAAAAATTCTAGTGTCACGGTAGTGAGAAATCAAGAAAATTAATTTGTTCCTATGCGTATGTGTATTGACTATCATAAACTAAATTCTCTTACTAGAAAATACCATTTTTCTCTACCTTTCCTAGATCAAGTTCTCAAAATGATAGTTGAACATACATTTTTATTATTTTTTGGATGGATGTTACGACTCAAACCAAATTGAAACAATTGATGATCAAGAGGAAACTAATTTTACATATCCTTTTGGAACTTTTGGTTACAAAAGAATGTCATTTGAATGTATAATACTTTGACTATTTTTCAACGTAGTATGTTGAGTATTTTCAGTGACATGGTGGAGCAATTTTTAGATGTCTTTATGGCTGATTTTTCTGTTTATGATTTATTTGAATTGTGTCTAGAAAATCTTGAAAATGTCCTTAATCGATGTAAGGAGACAAACCATGTTTTAAATTGGAAAAATATTATTTCATGGTTATATAAGGCATTGTTTTAGGTTATGTTGTTTTTGATGAGGAATTGAAGTTGATAAGTCAAAGATCGATTTGATAGCTAATCTCCTTCCATCAAATACTGTAAAAGATATTCGGTCATTCTTAGGTCATGCAAGATTCTATAGAAGATTCATTAAAGATTTAGTTTGATATCCAGACCAATGTATAATCGTCTATGTCAGGATGTACCATTTGATTGGAATAAAGCATGTCAATTAGCATTTGATAAACTTAAGATCATGCTTATTTCTGCACCAATTATATAACCTCCTGATTGGTCATTACCTTTTGAATACCTTATGTGATTTACTACACAAACAAAACTTTGAATGATACACAGATAAATTATTCTACCATGGAATTAGAATTACTTGCCATAGTATTTGGTTTAGATAAATTCATATCATATTTACTCGGATCCATAATTGTTGTGTTTATTGATTATACGGCTTTTAAGTACTTACTTACAAAGAAGGATGCTAAGCCACGTCTCTTACAGTGAATACTTTAGGAATTTGATCCTATTATCAAAGATAAGAAGGGAGTTGTAAACATGGTAGCCGATCATTTATCAAGGCTGAATTATGATACAAAAAAGGAGTCAGTACCGATTAAGAAAACTTTTCCTAGTGAACAATTATTTACAATAATAGAGGTACTGTGGTATGCAGATATAACTAACTATTTGGCCACATGTACCATTCCTTTTTACTATACCTTGACCAATAAACATAAATTTTTAAGGGAGGTATGCAATTTCTTTGGAGAAGATTCCTATTTATTCAAAAACTATAAGGATTAAGGCATTATGTTACCCAATCATAAAATAGGTCAAATTATTTCTTTTTGTCATTTTGAAGCTTATGATGACCATTTTTCTTCAAAGAAAACCGCTATTAAAATTTTGTAGTGTAGATTTTACTAGTCCACTCTTTCTAAAGATGTACATATTTTTTGTCTAAATTTTGACTGATGTCAAAGGTTGAGAAATATTACAAAAAGAAACATCATGACTTTAAATCCTAATTTGATTATTGAAATTTTTGATTGTTGGGGCATTGACTTTATGAGACCATTCACTCCCTTCTTTGGATATCTGTACATTCTGGTTGTTGTTGATTATATCTCCAAATGGGTTGAGACAATTTCTTGTCAAAATAATGATCACCACATTATAATCAGATTTTTAAAAGAAAATATTTTGTCTAAATTCAAAATTTCTCGAGCTATTATAAGTGATGGAGGTGCACATTTTTGAAATAAACCTTTTAAAAATTTAATAAAGAAATATTTTATTTCACACAAAGTATCTGTCCCTTATCATCCACAAACAAGTGGACAAGATGAATTAGACAATAGGGAGATAAAATATATTTTGAAAAAATTAGTTAATCCAAACCGCAAAGATTGGTCCTTGAGGCTGACTGATGCACTCTGGACATACCACACTACATACAAAACCATTTGGGAATGTTTTCTTATCGGCTGGTTTATACTAAAATATGTCACTTGCCTGTGGAATTGGAATATCGAGCATAATGGGCAATCAAAATGATGAATTTTGATATAGACAAAGCAAGTATATCTCACAAGCTTCAGATTAGTGAATTGGAAGAGTTGAGAAATGAAGCATATGAAAATGAAAAAAATTCCAAGGCTAGAATGAAAATTTTTCATGATAAAAAACTTTGTATGAAGGTCTTTTGTACCATCTTAAAAAGTTCCGTTGTACAATTCAAGACTCCGCCTATTTTCTAGAAAGTTAACGTCTAGGTGGACGGGTCCATATATTGTTAAACATGTTTTTGAACATAAGATAGTTGAAATTGAAAATCCATTAAGTGAGAATATTTTTAAAATGAATGATCAAAGGCTTAAGCCATATTATGATGGATTTGTTCAAAATGTGGATTTCATTTAGCTAATGGAACCAGTGTATGTACCTTGAGAAGTTATTATGTGTATTTATTTGTAAATAGTAGTACTAATTGTTTCGTTTTTTGTGTTTGCAGATTAGGGTTTTGCACGATGAATTTGTTTCATTTCTAGACTGATAGAGTTATATACTAAAATCTTACTTTTGTAGTGGAACTCGTTTTATTAATTAATAGGAGTTTGATTTTTTCTCACTTTATTGAGAATCTATGTGGGAAAAATGTTAGCATTATATTTGATATATGGTATGCACGTGTCTTGTATTTTACAACGTATATAATCTAGTGTGTAAAGTTCAGCTTATGCACAAAAAATCAGATTATTGAATCCTTGTATAATATGAGTATATGTTTACAATCCTAAATGGAATTGGACACATCATCAGTATGATTGTAATATAATATTTTGGTATAGTCTGTCTTGACTATAAGAGAGTGTTTGATGTCTCGAATTTCGCACTAGTACACTTTGTGTATTGAACAAACTCATGTTGAGGTTATTATTTTTTACTAATTGAATAAGATAATAAATACCTTATGATTATTATGATTGCTTATACTTTTAATCCTAAGATATTTAATCGCCATGTATATATTCTGGTTGTCACTTTAAATCATCAAAGAGTGAGATTCATATTGAGTCAATAAGCTTAGTGAATTGTGAGGCCATATTATTTGTATGGTGAAAATTAATTATTAAAGGAAACCACGTCCTAGTATTTAAATAGGTTGATGATGTCCTCTTTAGAAAACTCATAAGTTTTGTCGATGTCAAACCCTACAAGTGGATTTAATTAGCCGACATGACAAATAAATTGAGTGCTAAGGTCTTAAGGAATAAAAAAAGTCAATTAAATATAATTTTTAGTAATTTATTTAATTGATGGACATCTGCAATCTTAAACGTGGGCAGATTATTAAGTATATAATAATAAGGAACTCGAAACATAATTTTGAGATAAGACTCAGGAAATCAATAATAAGTTTTTAGTAGACTAACTTATTATTAATGGACTGCAGGATGTTTGTTCTGGATTGAACATAGAAATCCTAAGCCCATTGGAAGTCCGACCCTTATTTCTCCTTAGGATTTCTATCGTAGCATATATATAAATGTCTAGGCTCTTTAAATTAGTATCACCTTTATTATTCACGTTTTAAGGGAGGCTGAGAGAAAGAAAAAATTCAGAAGTCTTTGCAGCCTGCACTACATCCAAACTTTGGTGTTGGGGGATATATGACAGAAGATCGTGAGGTTTATTGAGCAATTTTCTGTGTCTGTTTCTAGATTCTGCGTTCGTGTTGAGACGAGATCAATCTAGAACGATCTTGAAGGTAAACCCTAGTTCTGCTTTGTAGGGTTTTAATGAATTTTTTTTTTTTTTTTTTG
>CAUOFW020000848.1:570849-656864 GCA_963454935.2 Ilex paraguariensis
GGGGAGGGAACTATTCATAATTGTCTTTGTGATTAGCAAACATTAAAGAACCGAAAAAATGGATGAAAAACTCTTTGGTTTAGCCTTGGTGCATTACGCACATTCCCGATGGATGTTCACCATCTGATAATAATAAAAACAAGAAGGGTTAGAAAAAAGGAATTAATTGAAAGTCAACTAAAACCTTTATGTGGAAAAAGGTCATCTGCTAAGTGTTGACGAACCAGGGGTGACCCTATTGTAAGGCCAACAAAGCCCAGGCTTTAAGTCCCTATTTTTAACTAGGCTCCATAATTTATAATTGTGACCACTAATCCAAAATAAAATTCAATTTTATAAAAATTGAAGCCCAACAAAAAAGTCAAAAGTTAGATTGAAATTAGATAGTTTGGGCTTACTTCTTCAACCCATGTACCAAAAAATTATTAAAAAAAAAATATATCCATAAAAGTGATGTACAGTTGTTAGATATTTTTATATCACACTTCTCAACATATTCTTTTAACCACTTACTCCTTATTCTTATCTTTCTTTTTCTTCTCTCATCTCTCTCTCCTCTCTCCACTGTAAAATAATTTGAAAAGGCCAAGAGGCAAAACAAACACCCCCTCACCCCCTCTCTCTCTTTCACTAACCAACAAATGCTGGGGGACCTTTCTCTCTCCTTTCTCCACGGTAAAATTTGTCTCCATGATAGGGACATTACTGTGGCATTATTTTTGTTGGTTGAGGTGGTGTTTTGGCTTCTGCTATGGTTATAATTGGAGTTTGCAAAAAATTCGAAAATAACAACAAATCAGGTGTTATTATTCTATGCTTTGAATTTTTTATTTAAAGTTCTTATTATATATTTTTTAATATAGATTGTGTGTGATTATTTCATTATTTGTGATTGTTTAGTTAATATTTGATAGCATGGTAAGTAGAAAACAATCAAGTGGATATGAAAATCTCAAAAAAAAATAGATGAATTAATGGAATCTCAAAAAGGATTTCTAGATCAATTTGTTACCAGTAACACAAAAAAATGTAACAAAAAATATAGATGAAAATTTAGTAAATGAACTAATAATCACTCCCAATGAATTAGAAGATGATAACATAATACAACAAAAAGATACTAATGAAAATATGCACAATTCTAGTCAAACATGTAATATAACAATAGATGATGAAGAACAAACAAAAAAATTAGACCATGAAAATTTTAATGAAACAAGTAATTATAATGCTATGAATATTTATTATCCAAGTCAATGGAATAATATTGATACAAAACTAAGAGACTTATTAGTAGAAAAAGGTCCTATAAGAAATAATGATTTAGATTTTTCCAAAGACGAGCTTTCTAGACATTTTTCCACTATACACTATATTCGTAAATTAGCAAATGGAGAGACACATGATAGAAGATGGCTAGTATATTCAAAAGATTTGGATAGAGTTTTTTTTTTTTGTTGTAAGTTGTTTGATAAGAATCATAGTACAAGTAAGCTAGCTAATGATGAGTCTAAAGATTGGAGAAATCTTAGTGTTAAACTTAAAAACCATGAAACATCTAATGAACATATTACTAATATGAATACTTGGATTGATTTAGAAACAAGATTGTTAAAAAGTGAAACAATTGATAAAATCATCCAAGAACAAATTAATAGAGAGAAAGAACATTGGAAAAACATATTAGTGAGAATTATTGCGGTTGTAAAGAATCTTGGTAAAAATAATTTGGCATTTCAGGGAAAAACGAAAAGATATATCAAGAAACTAATGAAATTTTTTTTAAGTATAACTGAAATGATAGCAGAATTTGATCCAATAATTGCAGGAACACATCCGACGCATTCAACATGATGAAATTCATAACCATTATCTTGGGCTTAAAATACAAAATGAATTGATCAGTCTATTAGGAATTGAAATTTGAAATAATATTATTAAGAAAATAAAAGAAGTAAAATATTTTGCAATTATACTTGATTGTACTCTGGATATAAGTCATCAAGAACAAATGTCTCTCATATTATGTTGTCTAGATATCTCAACCATAGTTTTAAAACCCGGCTCGGATATCAACCCGGCAGAGGGACTGGGTCAATGGGTCACTGGTCCAACCATTGAGGNCAAATAAGATGGTTTGAAAAGGATTTGAAATGAAAAATAGGTAAAACAGGAAAAAATGGGCACAGCGTACCAGTACACGTACCAAAAACCAAAAATTTTGTTTAATTGTGTTGCCATACTTATGGGCCTTAGGGTTCTTGGTTCTAATGATACAAATGGATCTTAAATGAGATATATTGGGGTGTATTGAATATCGATAGGATTAAATGATTAAAGAAATACGGATTTTCGTGTGAGTTATTATTCTAGTTTAAGGGATACTATTAACGTGATGTCGAGTTGTGCGACATTCACAGATCTTTCCGCTGGTTGACAGGTGGTCAACGGTGTAAAAAGAACCCCTGATTTTTTGGGGCGTCACACTTCTTCAATACTTTCAATTAAAATTTTAACTTAAAACAATCAAATAAATACAATAGCAAATACGTACTTATAAATCAAACAATCTAAGTATTCCTATTATATAATTTGTGTAATTTGTGTTAGACGTACACTACATTTTTTATAATGAATATTAGTTTTTATTTTTTATTAATTCTTAAAGTTTTGATGAATTACTTTCTTATAAACCTCTGCCCCAAAGGTTTAGAACTTTTCACATAAAACTAATAATTTAGATTAATTTTATTTGCAATATCGTTGTAATGGTACTTATATATTTGTGTATATAACTAAAAAATATTACGGATACTTATTAAATTAGAAAAAAAAATGGAAGAGAAACTATTTTAAGTTATGGTGATCATCTAATTACAAACAATTGGTTAACAAAATTTAAGAAATTAAGTTTTGAAAAGTAAATTAATGTAATACTAAGCATTCATAACATTGCAAATTGATAAAAATTGTTGCGAGGGAGATTAAGTAGATTGCAAAACACTACATAAAGCCGGGGGGATGAATAGGTTAATTAAAATTATACTCAAACAAATACCAATATTAACCTAATTTGATCTCAATTACTGATTAACCCTAAAAAGTGCATAAATGAATTAGGGTTTATGGTTAATTATGTGTGTTAATTGATTTAAAATGGTTAATTGATATTATATTATGATTAATGTTTGAATTATATGTTTTGTAGGGTTTATATGTAATTACAAAAACTTTGAGGAATAAAACACAAAAGAATAACAAATGAGGGGCAAAAGGAAAAATCAGAAACTATGTACCATCCGAATGGTCCAACCACCATCCAAATAGTGACAAAACAATAAAGGAAGCCAAAGAAGAAAAATCCAAAGGATGAACACCGTCCAGACGGTGGTTGTAGCTTTTGGTCGATGGCCTTAATCGACTTACCTTCTTTTTCTCTCCCATTGGTCATTGCTGCAATACTTCTCTCCTATTGGTTGCCTTGGGTGTCTGCCGCCTTCGACCTTCATTGGAGCCTGCAAAATAGGCATGTTGATGCCATTTTGAAGATGATCTTCCACCTTTTGGATATCCAAAGCCTTAGACAAAAATATCCTACCCTAAGCACCTGTAGCCAAAAATTCTCTTTTTCTACATTTCTTTGTATTCTTTTTTACTTGGAGGGTTGAACCTTTCTCATTTTTTCATCATAGTTTGGTAGTGAAAATTGGGGGTTTTTCAACTATTCCTCGGAGAAGGATTCTTTTATTTTGTATTTGTGTAATGTTGTAATGGGATTGTTTTACCTTTCTTCCTTGACGATAGAAATGGAGAGTGAGTAGTTCTTTTATATTCTTTAGTAAAGGGTGAAGACATTTATAATATTGTTTGACTAAAGGAAATGCTGATGTTTTATTTATGTCTTAATGTTTATGCCTCTCTTAAAGTGGGTGGTAATTGTTGCTACGATATGGTTCACCTTATACATCAAATCTACTGGTTAACTTTCTAGTAACATGGGGTTAATTGATGTAAGGTGGTATTTTCATCTCAAGCAGTAGAATGCATGTTGGATCCCCGAACTAATGAGTATCCCTTTTTCAATTATTGTAATAAAAGTTTAGTTTAAGTGTTTATTTATTAGTTTTAAGCTCACATCACAAGATGTTGTAATACACATTACACACACGGTAATTTCACCTTTTCTATTTTGAGTTCCAACAGATAACTCCCTATGGATTCGACCTCGAACTTCACCCAGTAATATTACAATTTGACCAGTTATACTTTTGTGTACAATTAAGATCAAGTCAAGTTTTTTGCGCTATTGCCGGAGAGTTATGATAGTTTGAAAAATAGGAAAGTTTCCTAGTTTGTGTTATATGTATATATATTGCTTGTTTCATTTTTTTTTGTTTATGTCTGCTAAGTCATCAGTAGGGTCTGTAAATCAGTTTAGTCCTTCATCTTCACCTTCTTCATCATCATAAGTATCTTCTGACTCTTTTGAATTAAACATGGCTAATAATAATCGAAGAGAACAAGAGGTGGTTCAGAATGCTAAACTTTGAGAGAATATTTGCAGCCTACACGCACTAATGTCCTCTCCTATTTTGTTTTTCTCACAAATGCTCCAAATTTTAATATCAAAGCAAAGACAATACAACTTTACCACAGTTTCACGGTCTTGAGTTTGAAAATCTTTATTTGAATATGAAAGAATTCAAGGAAGTATGTGGTGCATTACAAGATAATTCTAAAATGACCCGGTTAAAACTTATTCCATTTTCTTTGAAGGATAAAGCTAAAAATTGGTTAAATTCATTGAAAGCTCAATCCATTCTCAGTTGGCAAATCTTACAAACAAAACTTTTTAAGAAATTTTTTCTTGTACATTGCACTAATGCATTGAGATGTCAAATCATGAATTTTTGTGTGAAAGAAAGAGAAATTTTTTATCAATGTTGGAAGAGATTTAAGGATCTTCTCCAAGTTGGCCCATATCACGCATTCGAGAATTAGACCCTACTTGGTTTCTTTTATGATGATATTCCCTCTACATTGCGTCAATTAGTAGAAATGATGACCCAAGGAGAATTATTGGGAAAAAATCCTGATAAGGAATTTGAGTTTTTTGATACCATTTCTGAGAATTCCCAAATGTAGAAGTCGACCTTACTGAATAACGTTGAAACTAAGCCATCCATAACCCAGTGAGGGAAATATGTGTTAAAAGAATATAATGACTTGAGAGCCAAAATAACTATTCTATCTCAAAAGCAGGATGCTCTATAGATGAAAAGGTCAATGAAGTTTCTGTTATGTCTCCTACCGACCAGTTCTGTAGAATTTATGCTTTGCTAGGAAATCCTACGGGAGAATGTCCCACCATTCCAGCATTTGAGGAAGTATTGATGGAACAATCCAATATTATTTCCAAAATTAACAAGCCCTATTCCAATTCATATTTTGAGACTTATAACCTAGGGTGGCGGAATCACCCGAATTTCAGTTGGAGAAACACATGAGTCAGTAACTAGGTCCACCTCTTACCACATTCTTAGGCTCAATAGCCATATCAGCCTTACCATACCCCACATAAAAGAAGTTTGAAAAATACAATAAACCAGTTCATTCATAGTCAAATGCATTTCAATACACAGTCCACTCATACATTCAACGATTTCAAAGCGGAAACGTCACAAAACATTGAGGATATTAAGAGTCATTTAGCCAAGTTGACCTAGTCTTTGAGAAAAAAGGAGAAAAAAAATTCCTATCTCAACCTAAACCTCCTTAAGGTCAAAACTAGGCTAATGTCGTGTCCTCTGAATCTTCTCCAAGCCAAGTTCAAGGAAGTACCACATTGAGGAGTGGTAAAGTGATTGACAACACCATCAAAGCCAAAACTCTTGAGTTAGTAGCTAAGTCAATCCTTGGTAATGAACTAGTTAATTCTGAACCAATTGTTCAAAAGGAAACAGAGTTGCTTGAGGAAAAAGACAAATCATATCATGCTACTTTACCTTTTCCTCAACTAGTCAAAAAACCTCAACTATTGAATAGTCATGTTGAAATATTTGAATTGTTTAAGCAAGTGAAAATTAACATCCTCCTATTGGATGCAATCAAGCAAGTCGCATCATATGTCAAGCTTATGAAAGACTTTTGAATAGTAAAAAGAAGGTTCAATGTACAAAAAAGAGCAATTTTGGCTGAACAGGCTAGTACTATTATTCAACACAAGGCCCCTTTAAAGTACAAAGATCCTTGGAGTCCTATGGTTTCATGCATAATTGAAAACTTTAGAATTGATTAAGCTTTGCTTGATCTTGGTGCCAATGTCAATTTAATCCCATATACAGTCTATAAACAATGAGGATTAGGAGAGTTGAAACCCATAAATGCCACATTACAGTTGGCAGACCAATCTGTGAAAATTCTACGAGGAATTGTTGAGGATGTACTTGTTCAAGTTGATAAATTTTATTTTTCAATGAATTTTATTGTTTTAGATATTCAACTAGTTTTACATTTCTCTACACAAATTTTTGTTATTTTGGGATGTCCATTCCTAACTATATCAAAATACATTAATTAATTGTAGGAATGAAATCATGAAACTTTTATTTGGAAACATGACATGGAATTGAATGTATTTGATATTGCTAAGCAACCGTGGGAGGAGGAAAAGTTGCAAAAAGTGAATTGCATTAAGTTATTAACTCAGAATCTATTTGAAAGTGCTTGTAGTAAAAAGGAGTCACATGCATTGTTAGAGTCTATAAATTATGTTGAGTCTATCGTTGATATGGCCACTATTGGAACATGGTTTCCAAAATTCAAAGAGTTATTATCCAATGGAACAAAGTATGTTGAGTCCAGTGTTGTGGCTTCCAAGGCAGAGTTGAAATCTCTTCCAATTGACTTGAAATATGTCTTCTTAGGGGAGGATAAAACTTATCCAATTGTAATACTTTCAAAGTTATTAGAATTTCAGGGAAGTCAGTTGATAAAAGTTATCAAAAATCATCAAAGTGCAATTGGTTGGACAATAGTCGATATTAAGGGAATAAGTCATCTTCTCTGTACTCATTTTATATACTTGGAAGAGGACTCTAAACCTTCCCAATAGTTGCAACGTAGGCTAAATCCACATCTTAAGAAAGTTGTTCGGGGCTGAAGTGCTTAAATTGTTAGATGCTAATATTATATACCATATATCTGATAGTAAATGAGTCAGCCCTGCACAAGTAGTACACAAAAATTCTAGTGTCACGGTAGTGAGAAATCAAGAAAATTAATTTGTTCCTATGCGTATGTGTATTGACTATCATAAACTAAATTCTCTTACTAGAAAATACCATTTTTCTCTACCTTTCCTAGATCAAGTTCTCAAAATGATAGTTGAACATACATTTTTATTATTTTTTGGATGGATGTTACGACTCAAACCAAATTGAAACAATTGATGATCAAGAGGAAACTAATTTTACATATCCTTTTGGAACTTTTGGTTACAAAAGAATGTCATTTGAATGTATAATACTTTGACTATTTTTCAACGTAGTATGTTGAGTATTTTCAGTGACATGGTGGAGCAATTTTTAGATGTCTTTATGGCTGATTTTTCTGTTTATGATTTATTTGAATTGTGTCTAGAAAATCTTGAAAATGTCCTTAATCGATGTAAGGAGACAAACCATGTTTTAAATTGGAAAAATATTATTTCATGGTTATATAAGGCATTGTTTTAGGTTATGTTGTTTTTGATGAGGAATTGAAGTTGATAAGTCAAAGATCGATTTGATAGCTAATCTCCTTCCATCAAATACTGTAAAAGATATTCGGTCATTCTTAGGTCATGCAAGATTCTATAGAAGATTCATTAAAGATTTAGTTTGATATCCAGACCAATGTATAATCGTCTATGTCAGGATGTACCATTTGATTGGAATAAAGCATGTCAATTAGCATTTGATAAACTTAAGATCATGCTTATTTCTGCACCAATTATATAACCTCCTGATTGGTCATTACCTTTTGAATACCTTATGTGATTTACTACACAAACAAAACTTTGAATGATACACAGATAAATTATTCTACCATGGAATTAGAATTACTTGCCATAGTATTTGGTTTAGATAAATTCATATCATATTTACTCGGATCCATAATTGTTGTGTTTATTGATTATACGGCTTTTAAGTACTTACTTACAAAGAAGGATGCTAAGCCACGTCTCTTACAGTGAATACTTTAGGAATTTGATCCTATTATCAAAGATAAGAAGGGAGTTGTAAACATGGTAGCCGATCATTTATCAAGGCTGAATTATGATACAAAAAAGGAGTCAGTACCGATTAAGAAAACTTTTCCTAGTGAACAATTATTTACAATAATAGAGGTACTGTGGTATGCAGATATAACTAACTATTTGGCCACATGTACCATTCCTTTTTACTATACCTTGACCAATAAACATAAATTTTTAAGGGAGGTATGCAATTTCTTTGGAGAAGATTCCTATTTATTCAAAAACTATAAGGATTAAGGCATTATGTTACCCAATCATAAAATAGGTCAAATTATTTCTTTTTGTCATTTTGAAGCTTATGATGACCATTTTTCTTCAAAGAAAACCGCTATTAAAATTTTGTAGTGTAGATTTTACTAGTCCACTCTTTCTAAAGATGTACATATTTTTTGTCTAAATTTTGACTGATGTCAAAGGTTGAGAAATATTACAAAAAGAAACATCATGACTTTAAATCCTAATTTGATTATTGAAATTTTTGATTGTTGGGGCATTGACTTTATGAGACCATTCACTCCCTTCTTTGGATATCTGTACATTCTGGTTGTTGTTGATTATATCTCCAAATGGGTTGAGACAATTTCTTGTCAAAATAATGATCACCACATTATAATCAGATTTTTAAAAGAAAATATTTTGTCTAAATTCAAAATTTCTCGAGCTATTATAAGTGATGGAGGTGCACATTTTTGAAATAAACCTTTTAAAAATTTAATAAAGAAATATTTTATTTCACACAAAGTATCTGTCCCTTATCATCCACAAACAAGTGGACAAGATGAATTAGACAATAGGGAGATAAAATATATTTTGAAAAAATTAGTTAATCCAAACCGCAAAGATTGGTCCTTGAGGCTGACTGATGCACTCTGGACATACCACACTACATACAAAACCATTTGGGAATGTTTTCTTATCGGCTGGTTTATACTAAAATATGTCACTTGCCTGTGGAATTGGAATATCGAGCATAATGGGCAATCAAAATGATGAATTTTGATATAGACAAAGCAAGTATATCTCACAAGCTTCAGATTAGTGAATTGGAAGAGTTGAGAAATGAAGCATATGAAAATGAAAAAAATTCCAAGGCTAGAATGAAAATTTTTCATGATAAAAAACTTTGTATGAAGGTCTTTTGTACCATCTTAAAAAGTTCCGTTGTACAATTCAAGACTCCGCCTATTTTCTAGAAAGTTAACGTCTAGGTGGACGGGTCCATATATTGTTAAACATGTTTTTGAACATAAGATAGTTGAAATTGAAAATCCATTAAGTGAGAATATTTTTAAAATGAATGATCAAAGGCTTAAGCCATATTATGATGGATTTGTTCAAAATGTGGATTTCATTTAGCTAATGGAACCAGTGTATGTACCTTGAGAAGTTATTATGTGTATTTATTTGTAAATAGTAGTACTAATTGTTTCGTTTTTTGTGTTTGCAGATTAGGGTTTTGCACGATGAATTTGTTTCATTTCTAGACTGATAGAGTTATATACTAAAATCTTACTTTTGTAGTGGAACTCGTTTTATTAATTAATAGGAGTTTGATTTTTTCTCACTTTATTGAGAATCTATGTGGGAAAAATGTTAGCATTATATTTGATATATGGTATGCACGTGTCTTGTATTTTACAACGTATATAATCTAGTGTGTAAAGTTCAGCTTATGCACAAAAAATCAGATTATTGAATCCTTGTATAATATGAGTATATGTTTACAATCCTAAATGGAATTGGACACATCATCAGTATGATTGTAATATAATATTTTGGTATAGTCTGTCTTGACTATAAGAGAGTGTTTGATGTCTCGAATTTCGCACTAGTACACTTTGTGTATTGAACAAACTCATGTTGAGGTTATTATTTTTTACTAATTGAATAAGATAATAAATACCTTATGATTATTATGATTGCTTATACTTTTAATCCTAAGATATTTAATCGCCATGTATATATTCTGGTTGTCACTTTAAATCATCAAAGAGTGAGATTCATATTGAGTCAATAAGCTTAGTGAATTGTGAGGCCATATTATTTGTATGGTGAAAATTAATTATTAAAGGAAACCACGTCCTAGTATTTAAATAGGTTGATGATGTCCTCTTTAGAAAACTCATAAGTTTTGTCGATGTCAAACCCTACAAGTGGATTTAATTAGCCGACATGACAAATAAATTGAGTGCTAAGGTCTTAAGGAATAAAAAAAGTCAATTAAATATAATTTTTAGTAATTTATTTAATTGATGGACATCTGCAATCTTAAACGTGGGCAGATTATTAAGTATATAATAATAAGGAACTCGAAACATAATTTTGAGATAAGACTCAGGAAATCAATAATAAGTTTTTAGTAGACTAACTTATTATTAATGGACTGCAGGATGTTTGTTCTGGATTGAACATAGAAATCCTAAGCCCATTGGAAGTCCGACCCTTATTTCTCCTTAGGATTTCTATCGTAGCATATATATAAATGTCTAGGCTCTTTAAATTAGTATCACCTTTATTATTCACGTTTTAAGGGAGGCTGAGAGAAAGAAAAAATTCAGAAGTCTTTGCAGCCTGCACTACATCCAAACTTTGGTGTTGGGGGATATATGACAGAAGATCGTGAGGTTTATTGAGCAATTTTCTGTGTCTGTTTCTAGATTCTGCGTTCGTGTTGAGACGAGATCAATCTAGAACGATCTTGAAGGTAAACCCTAGTTCTGCTTTGTAGGGTTTTAATGAATTTTTTTTTTTTTTTTTTTGTGTTTGATACATATGCGCTGTCAATGATTTTTGGGACTTCCTTTCCAACACAGACCTTATTAACAATTTTCTTTAAATTTTGCTTTGTGATATTATACATTGACGACAATGTTAAGTTTAGGTTTTTTTTTTTTTTTTGGGGGGGCGGTTAGTCGTGGATATTATAGCCAGAAAAAAAAATGAGAAAGGTCTTTTTGATATTCTTAACTACCTTAGAGTATATTCAAACACTTCATTACCCAATTAAATAAGAGAATCTCCTATATCGGATGGGTATCCAACTCAGAGCATTGGTGAACCCGCTGGCCTCGTGTTTATGTCTATGAAGGGACTGGATTGAGATAGTGTCACTTAAAGCTGCAATGTTCATTACTTTTCTGTATCAGGATGCAAGATATAAATTACAAATGATTAAGGTTGTAACTTGTATTCTTTTTAATGAAAAAGGAAACGGTGAATGTTGTTTAGGCAGGTCGGATATACTACACCAATTACACTTTAAAATTCAACATGTCTATTGTGAAGCCAATCAAGTAGCAGATTTTTTGGTCCATCAAGGGGTCCAAAACCCGATTCCTCAAATTCATAGTGATCACCACCAGCTGCCAAGAGCTTGTAGGACTCTATGGATGCAAGACTACATGCAGTTTCCGCATTTAAGGAAGAACACTTGGTTCATTTTATTTCTTTCTTCCATGATGTAAAGGCATGCATTTTTATTCTTTATTGTTTCCAATGTTAAGTAGTTTTCATTGAGGGTAAGGCTCATTATGTCCCTCCTAGCTAGGTGTAATTTTCATTTAATTTTATAAAATTACACTCTCATACCGCCGAGGTTCAACCAAAAAAACAAAAATGTTGTTTAGGCAACTTTGTGTATTGACAGAGTTAGTGCTTTGAGACAACAATGAAGAAAAGAAGCTAAAATGAGCGTGATGTTTAGGAACTTGATTAACATACAATAGTGATACTGATTTGGGAGTTTTCTTTAATTTCGAGGCAGACAGTTGCGTAAATGATAGCTGTGCTTGCGAACATTCACATTTCCCTTCCGGCAGTAAGAGAAATTATGATTTTATTCTGGTCCTTTAGTAAAATTTTTCATGCCATTGCTACTGCAGATACTGAGAGTATTCCAATTTGTCCAAATTTTCAAAGTGATCTAGTCAACAAGTTTGCTTTATTCCATTTCTTGATCAGATTGTTGTGTTTTATTCACTATTCCGCATTTTTTTTTCCAGAGCAATTCAAAGCGTTCAATGAATCTGTTGGCCATTGCAGTTGGAATAAAGCAAAAAGAAATAGTAAAGCAAATTGTTAGTAAGGTAACAATGTCTTTTGACTTCCTACTTGTGGTCTGGTCATTTTATGCTTAATATCTACTAATCAAGATCATAAATATATTATTTGCTTAGATTAATGTCTACAATTTTGTTGCAGTTTCTGGAAAATGACTTTGTTGTGATGCTTTTTCATTATGATGGAGTTGTGGATAAATGGAGCGATTTTGGGTGGAGTGAACGTGTCGTCATACATGTTTCTGCCATAAATCAAACAAAATGGTACTTTCTGATTCATTAAGAGTTGTTCCTCAGTGACTACAGTTACCATACAGGATTTGTAAAATTTGTGATATCTGCATGTGAAAATTCATTTATATGGCATAGGTGGTTCGCCAAGCGGTTTTTGCATCCAGACATAGTTGCCAATTATGATTACATTTTTTTGTGGGATNCATGGTAAGTAGAAAACAATCAAGTGGATATGAAAATCTCAAAAAAAAATAGATGAATTAATGGAATCTCAAAAAGGATTTCTAGATCAATTTGTTACCAGTAACACAAAAAAATGTAACAAAAAATATAGATGAAAATTTAGTAAATGAACTAATAATCACTCCCAATGAATTAGAAGATGATAACATAATACAACAAAAAGATACTAATGAAAATATGCACAATTCTAGTCAAACATGTAATATAACAATAGATGATGAAGAACAAACAAAAAAATTAGACCATGAAAATTTTAATGAAACAAGTAATTATAATGCTATGAATATTTATTATCCAAGTCAATGGAATAATATTGATACAAAACTAAGAGACTTATTAGTAGAAAAAGGTCCTATAAGAAATAATGATTTAGATTTTTCCAAAGACGAGCTTTCTAGACATTTTTCCACTATACACTATATTCGTAAATTAGCAAATGGAGAGACACATGATAGAAGATGGCTAGTATATTCAAAAGATTTGGATAGAGTTTTTTTTTTTTGTTGTAAGTTGTTTGATAAGAATCATAGTACAAGTAAGCTAGCTAATGATGAGTCTAAAGATTGGAGAAATCTTAGTGTTAAACTTAAAAACCATGAAACATCTAATGAACATATTACTAATATGAATACTTGGATTGATTTAGAAACAAGATTGTTAAAAAGTGAAACAATTGATAAAATCATCCAAGAACAAATTAATAGAGAGAAAGAACATTGGAAAAACATATTAGTGAGAATTATTGCGGTTGTAAAGAATCTTGGTAAAAATAATTTGGCATTTCAGGGAAAAACGAAAAGATATATCAAGAAACTAATGAAATTTTTTTTAAGTATAACTGAAATGATAGCAGAATTTGATCCAATAATTGCAGGAACACATCCGACGCATTCAACATGATGAAATTCATAACCATTATCTTGGGCTTAAAATACAAAATGAATTGATCAGTCTATTAGGAATTGAAATTTGAAATAATATTATTAAGAAAATAAAAGAAGTAAAATATTTTGCAATTATACTTGATTGTACTCTGGATATAAGTCATCAAGAACAAATGTCTCTCATATTATGTTGTCTAGATATCTCAACCATAGTTTTAAAACCCGGCTCGGATATCAACCCGGCAGAGGGACTGGGTCAATGGGTCACTGGTCCAACCATTGAGGTACTGGTCGAACTGGTCATATAATAAAAAAATAAATAATAATTATAAATAATAATAAATAGTCTAAAAAATCAAAATAATTATGATAATAGTAGCAAACATGTATCCAATGCATTTAATTTCTAATACAATTTGTAAAACTAATGGTAAGTAGTAAAAAAATACTTCTATTTAACTTCAAGACTCCAAGTCCAAGTCTTCAACTATGCATCGATCATTCAATCCAAGTATAATTCATGTAATTTATACTCTTCAAAGTATACATTAAGATGCAGAAGGCAATAAATTCAACATCATCTCCTTTCACAGCATAAAAATTGACCATATATCTAAAATCAATTTCAAGCCTAGAAATTTCTAGTGTCAATAACATCCTAATAATATTGTAACCCACAAAAAAAAAATGTAACCCACAAACTAAGAGACTAAGACCAAACTAAGATCAACCCCTCTAAATTCCAACCCACAAAAAAAAATGAAACCCAAAAATTCTGAAAATATTGCATTATCAATTATCAACTATCAAAATTCAATGTATACAATGCAACCCACACAAAAAAAAAAAAANAGATATATCAAGAAACTAATGAAATTTTTTTTAAGTATAACTGAAATGATAGCAGAATTTGATCCAATAATTGCAGGAACACATCCGACGCATTCAACATGATGAAATTCATAACCATTATCTTGGGCTTAAAATACAAAATGAATTGATCAGTCTATTAGGAATTGAAATTTGAAATAATATTATTAAGAAAATAAAAGAAGTAAAATATTTTGCAATTATACTTGATTGTACTCTGGATATAAGTCATCAAGAACAAATGTCTCTCATATTATGTTGTCTAGATATCTCAACCATAGTTTTAAAACCCGGCTCGGATATCAACCCGGCAGAGGGACTGGGTCAATGGGTCACTGGTCCAACCATTGAGGTACTGGTCGAACTGGTCATATAATAAAAAAATAAATAATAATTATAAATAATAATAAATAGTCTAAAAAATCAAAATAATTATGATAATAGTAGCAAACATGTATCCAATGCATTTAATTTCTAATACAATTTGTAAAACTAATGGTAAGTAGTAAAAAAATACTTCTATTTAACTTCAAGACTCCAAGTCCAAGTCTTCAACTATGCATCGATCATTCAATCCAAGTATAATTCATGTAATTTATACTCTTCAAAGTATACATTAAGATGCAGAAGGCAATAAATTCAACATCATCTCCTTTCACAGCATAAAAATTGACCATATATCTAAAATCAATTTCAAGCCTAGAAATTTCTAGTGTCAATAACATCCTAATAATATTGTAACCCACAAAAAAAAAATGTAACCCACAAACTAAGAGACTAAGACCAAACTAAGATCAACCCCTCTAAATTCCAACCCACAAAAAAAAATGAAACCCAAAAATTCTGAAAATATTGCATTATCAATTATCAACTATCAAAATTCAATGTATACAATGCAACCCACACAAAAAAAAAAAAATGGCAACCCAATGTAAAAAAATATAGCTTCATCAATTATCAAAATTCAATCTATACAAAATACAAATAGATTTTCAGATATATACTAAGAGAGAGAGAGAGAGAGAGAGAGAGAGAGAGAGAGAGAATAGGAGTAGACAGACTCACAGAGACAGACCAAGAGAGAGAGAGAGAGTAGTATACCTGTTATGATGCCTGGTGGTCGTCGTCGATCGGTTGCCTCGATGTCAATGGAGCTCTAAAGCAGTGAAGGTGAAACAACTTTCTCCTTCAAAAATCGAAATCGAAACGAAGAAGTTAGAGATCAAAATGTCCGCCCCCTTTGATTCGAGTCTTTGTGCTCGCAGTGCACAGTGTACACTACTGCAGAGACCAAAAGCAAAGAGAGATAGAGAGATTGATGAGACTTTGTGTGAGAGAGAAATAGAGAGGGGTTGGTTGGGGGAATTGCGAAGAAACGATTAGGGCAGCAAGGCAAAAATGCCAAAAAGGGCCTAAAATTTAATTATTATATTAAATAAAGAAACCCGGCCAGTTTGAGTAACTCGTTCGGTTTGACGATTTTTACCGATTTTTTCTGAGTCGCTGGGTTTACTCGGATTTTGGTGCATAAATGATCCAATAGGTGAACAGGCCCGGTTTAGGCATCGTGTCACTGGGTTAACCTACCCCGCTGGGCTGGGACTGGGACTGGTTTTAAAACACTCACCTCAACAAGTCCAATAAATATAGAAGAATACTTTTTAGAGTTTCTTAAAGTAGATAAAACAAGTGGAAAAGATATTTTTGACAAAATCATAGACATAATAACAAACCTTGAACTTGATATTAATGATATACAAGGACAAGAGTATGATAATGGATCTAACATGAAAGCAAAAAAAATAAAGGGGTACAAAAAAGACTTCTAGATATAAATTCTAGAGAATTTTACATGCCAGATGGTTGGCATAATCTAAACCTAGTACTTTGCGATATGACTAGCTCTTGTCCCAAGGCTATGTCATTTTTTGGAGTAGTGCAACACATATATAAATTATTTGCTTCTTCTACAAAACGATAAAATTTTTTACAAGATAATGTACTAGGTTTAACTCTTAAATCATTGCCACAAACTCGTTGGGAAAGTCGAATTGAAAGGGTTAAAGCAATTAAATTTCAAGCTCCAAGTATAAGAGACACATTGTTACAATTAGAAGAAACTAGTGAAGATCCTAAAACAAGAAGTGAAGCAAATTGTTAGTAACGTTTGAGATTATAATATCACCCTAGGACTGAGAAACCCAAATTTCTTAAAAGTTTGAATTTTAATGCACCAAAAACCAAGCCGAATATGAAGTATTGATTATCTCCTCTGAGGTGTTGATAGGTTAGGAGTGTCCATGTTTGAAATTTTGGGCAACTCTCATTTAGTTATTAACCAATTAGGAGGAAGCTTTTCAATGCAAAAATTGGGAGCTAAGCCCATGCCACTAGTCACGATCTGATATAACTTAATTAAATCATACACCCAAGTATAAGTGGTCAAATTATAATATTTCTCAGTTTAAGTCCAAGGTCAAACCCACAGGGAGCTAACTGTTGATACTCAAAACAAAAAACAGTAAAATTGTCATGTGTGTAGTATGCAATGGAATAACTTGTGGTGTGAGCTTAGAGTTATTAAATAAACACTTAACTAAAACTTTGGATAACAATGACAAAAAAAAGAAGGTAATCTTCAGTTCAGGGATCCAACATGCTTTATACTATTTATTTATGAAAATGCCACCTTACAACAATTAACTCCCATTTTATTGGAAAGTTAACCAGTTGGTTTGATGTATAACTGAATCATATCACAACAACTAGTTAGGTTGGCCGAAAGGACTATGTACCATGCAACAATCAAATGACCCTAGTAAACCTAAAGGTGAACTATTTAAAAGGTTTATTCTAGCTATTCAATCGGCAGGTTGATGATTCAATGATGATGGAGTCCCGGTTTATGCATTGAATCAAAAGCATTGGTTGTGGCAAGATTCACCCATCTATAACCAATCTCCTGATTGTTACATAAAGCCCAAATACGTACATCATCGTATCATGCATGAAGTACGTAATTATTGTAGATATAATGGTATATAGCATTAGACTTTGCTCGATGCTCATAACTATGAACATATTCTAATAGTAACTATCCATTTAATTAAAGGATGTATAAACATTAACGCATAAATAAGACATCAGCATTTTTATAACTTAAACAATATCATACATGCTTTCACCCTTCACCGAATAGTATAAATGGACTATTCATTCCTCATTGTTATAGATGAGCAACAAAAGTGAGATGATCCCATTACATCTGAAAACAAAATACAACAATGTCCTTTCATGAGGAATAGCTGAAACACTGCCATTTTTATTATCAGTTGGGGCCCAAAAGTGAGAGAAGTTCAACCCTCCAAGTAGAAAGGATAAACAGAAATGTAAAACTAGATTCTGGCGGAGAAGTGATTAGGGTAGGGTTTCACTCAATTTCTAATTGAAACTCTTCCCAAAGTCTCCCTTTCTCTCTTTCCTTCCTTTCTTTCTCTCCTCCCTTGAACTAAACTGAACTTTGGTGTGTTCTCCTAAAAATAAGATGAACTTAGGTATTTATAGGCACCAAAGAGGTGCTTCAAGGTGGCAGTCACCCAAGCTGACCAATGGGAGGATTTTGTAGCTTAATTGGACCAATGGAAGGAGAGGAAGGAGAAAGGAGGTTGGAGCACCATTTGGACACCACCACCACCATCCGGAAAGTAGCAATCCTTTGGTTTTCCTAGCATGGCAGCTTCCTTGTTTGACTTTGTTGACTTATAGTTACACTTCCTCCCTTGCTTTGTTTAACCTTTGCACTTTGATCCTCTTAAACTTTCGTATTTATACTTGAAACCCTGAAAAATGTACAAACTCCACATTAACCCTAATACTTTAAAAATTAATCATTTTAACCTAATTTACACACACAATTAATCCTAAACCCTAATTCATTTACTCAATTTTTAGGGTTAATTACACCCTCAAACTAAACATTACTAGTCCCTAGTAATAGAACAAATAAAAAAAATTACTTTCATAGATTCACAATTGCATTTAGCTAATGCAACAAGCCGTTAAACCACTAGGTGATCCCTAGTGGACGAGTTTTGTCTCATGAAGGTTTTCAATGAAGATACCTACAAATTTCAAAGGTTAGGATTACATAATTCATATTTTTCACAGATAAAATTAAATCACCATTCTAATTTATTGCCAGAATACTTCCCTTTCCTTGTTCACTATAAGAGTAACACACATTAGTTGTAACGCTATTCCATATATTTTTTAGAAAAACTCATGTGTGTGTGCAAGGGTTTCTTTATTTCAAAAATACTTAAGAAATATCATAATCCTTCATTTTGCTGTGCAAGAATTATTCTCGAAGTAAATCCTTTCATGAAAATCACTCAGCAAAGAATACAATCAAGTTTTAGTGACTATAATTCAAAAATTACATGTGACATGAATATTGTAATCAAAGCAAGATAATGCAAAAGAAGGTTATTTGAACAAAACTGAAATTTGGCATAATCTTATGAAGGAATATTAAAACTATATCAAACAATATCATCAACACTCTTCCTTTTTAATGAATAGGTGAAAATCATACATGTGCATGCTTTCTAGAATCAGAAAGGACTTTATCAGGGTTATAACATGGCCAAGGGTGTTGGCTAAGAAACGACGTCAAGAGTATTCAAAAAGCTATCATTCTGATTAGTGTAGCATATATCTCCCATTTTTTTTCTTTTACACATTATATTCCCCATTTTTCCTTTCAATCACATTTTTGCAATTCCTTGACTATTTTCTTACTTTGCTTCCTTTTTTCTCTTTGCTTTTCCTTTTTTGCTTTCTTTCATAACTTCTTTTCTTCTTTCTTTTTCTTTTCTCAAACCATAATCACCATTTTTCTCCTTTTTCTATATAATACACTTTTTTAGGAGAGGGTGTGCAAGAAAATTATATAGAAAAGGTTGGATAAATATATTTTATGTGGCTCGGTTAACTGGCGAGTTTTAAGAAAAGAAATTTTCATTTAAGCTCAATCACGGCTTACTAGGGATATAATTTTGTAAAAGAAATGGCTAAGGCTCAATAAAATCACAAATGACGTAAGATCATTTTTCAGAATTCATGCACTACATAATTTCTATTTAAGAGTTAAAGGAAAATGTGAACCATGTTATTTAACAAGTGCTAATCAAAACAAGGATAATGAGATTATTCAAAGAAATTTTACACTGAATCGAAATTCTTACTTGAGTACATGTGACAAATCTATCCAATGATGATCGGCTTAAAATCTGCATAACGGTTTACATCTCCACTATATATGTAAGCTTAACAAAGGATCATAGTATTTCCAAAGGTTTTTAAAATAAGAAATTAATTCGTGTTCAAGAGAATGAGTTTCTATGAAAATATAGAGATAGTGTACAAACAATGTATGAAATTCCCGCGTAATCCAATTAGGGTTATATCTGCTAAGCATTAGAATGATAACATAATTCATATCATGAATCATATGGAATAAGTGTCCTAACACAACAAAATTTAAGCAAAATTACCAACTAACAAAATTAATTAAAACCAAACCAAAACTATTATCCAAAACATCCAAAGTAAAACAAAGTGCATAATTAAACATTCAGTAAGAGTAGATAGAGCATAGAGAATTCAAAAACTCCAGTTACTAGGCTGAAGGGCCTCCACTGTATTGCCCTCGAAGTAGCCTCAGGATCTCATTCGGATTCTCTTCATAGCTAGCCATCCTCTGATCCAATTGAGTGATATGAGTCTTTAATCCCAACAAAATCTGGTGATCAATCCTGTCATCAACGGGAATATAAGGCTAATCTTTTGGTTTCTGGGGGTGCTCTGGTGTCTGAAAGTTTGCACCTTCTGGGAATTTTTCTGTTTGAGGCTCCGGAGGTACTTCCTGCTGTTCTTCTGGCTACCCTTCATGGCTCTTTTTCAACGAGGTTTTGTCCAATGGTGCCAGATTCTCCACCTTTGGCCATGTGGGATCTACAATGACTCATTTTTTCCCTGCATAACTCAGATACTAACACATCAAATAGGAGTGAGGGCTTCTTAGCCTTAACAGTTACCATCATTTGGTCCATTATCAGTGTTGGGATATCAATAGTGTATCTCATTCCGAAGGCATACAAAAAATAGGCTCTCTCAGTGTGGATTTGAAATTTTTTTAGACTGGGGCAACATATTGTTTACAGTGATCAAATTCAGGATTCTGTATTTGTCAGTTAGGTCCCCTTACTTGATATACTTGTTTGTTCTACCCCAGACATATTCTGAATTCCTAGTCAACTCAATCCCAATGATAGTTATGTCAGACAATACGGTATAGGGATATTTGGGATTCTGATGCCTTGGAATAGGATTCAAAAAATTAGCAATGGTAGCCGATGTAACTTGAAACACAACTCCCCTAACATAAACACGAAATTGTCATGGCCCAGTTTCCTTGGCATTACTGTAAAATTCTATACTAAACATTCATATGCAGGACCTACTAATTTCACATAATTAGGCCATCCTCGTGCTGCTAGAATTTGCCAAACCCCTATTTGTTCAAAATCCTCATATACCACAAGTCGTTCAACAATAATAGGCTTAGAATAAAAACAAGTATCATACCAAACTTGTTGATCAATGTTTTCAAACATGGCAGTGTAGAATACATTCTAACCCTGGGGTTGTTCTTGTTGTTGTAGGGTTGCTTTAGGTAGTGGAGAGGCTCCTTGCCATGCACGACTCGATAAGGCTCTTGTTCTTGTTTTTGGGTCCATGGATTCTTGAATTTTTTGATCTATATGAGATTTCAAGGTTTTTTGATTGGTAAAAACCTGTAAAATATTATGGGTAAGTGTTTAATCGGAATAGATTTGAAAAAAAAATTGATGGGTGAAGCTAATCTGAAGAGAGAAGGTGAAAATTTTTGCTCTTTTTTTGAATTTCTACTACAGGGGAGATGCTGGACTATTATGTTTCATGAACTGGAGCTTTTATATTGGCCAATACCATCTGGACGTTATCAGCACCATCCGGATGGTGCTGATCCTCTGGAATTCACTTAAGCTTGTAGGCTACTGATCCTTGATCTTCCTCAGAATTCCAGCTTTGGTTTTCTAGCCTGTAATTTTAGAAATCAGTTTGAATTTTAAAATTCACACATTTAACTATTTAATGACTTAAATCCTAACTTATTACACTAATTTACCCTATAGTTATACACATTCATACAAATCCTAAGATTATACATCCTTGATCATTTTAATCTTAATCAAAAATCTTTTAAATTAAGAACATTAATGAACCTATTAATCTCTTGTCACACATATCTTGAAAGCATAGGATTGGAATAAGATGACATCTCAGGATAATCCTTACTCTACCCATACTTAATCCAATCAAGACGATCTAATGCTTCACTTGAAATTGGTTCAATAAACTAATTATATTCTCTCATATGCATTAATTGACCGGACTTTACACAACCATCGAGTCGATTAACTCCTGGGCGTTTGGCAAATGAAATTTTTTCACACAAAGGTTTTGGTTGATTGTCAAAAATTTCTAACTTTCTCACAACCTTTGCTTTTGCTATGATCAAAAAGTGTATATCTTTTGGAAAAATAAGTAACATATCTAAACTAAACCAAAAAACTTTTTCATCCATTTTTTGAAATTTTTTGAAAAAGGCTCACTATCTAGTTTTTTAATGTCTGCCAGTCAAGAAGATGAATATGAATTGTTCCCTCCCCAACCTAAATTTAACATTGTCCTCAATGTATAACATAATCATATATAATTTCTAATAAAATCTAGAGGCGAGACAAATCCATAGTGCAAAACCCTAATTTGTAAAACAAACAATAAACAATTAGTACTATTATTTATAATCAAACACTTACAAAAACATTTCAAGGCACACATTCTGGTTCCATTAACCGAATGAAATCCACATTTTGAACAAATTCATCCCGATATAGCTTAAACCTTTGACCATTCACTTTGAAAATATTTTCAGTTAATAGATTTTCAATTTCAAATATGCTTGGTAGCATTCACCCTAATCTCCAAACATGATTCTGATAATATGTATGTGGCTTATACGGTTAGGTGAGTGTCACTGTCCCTCGGGTTTGGTGCTAAAAATGGAAAAAATGTGTGTGCAAAAATGCTCTTCAAGCGAAGAGAGACTTTTGAGTGTCATGTTTTACTTAGAATGAAGTATTCCAAGGTCGTATCCTCAGGGAATGAAGGTTGACTCGTGTGAAAATGGTTTTGTAAAAATGAAAAAGTGTAAAATCTTGTGAATTTGTGTTTTGATGAGTTGTGTTTTTGATGAAATATAATTAAAACAAGGTTGGCTAATCCGAAGAGGTCATTCCAATGGGAATGCCAAATCAACTCAAAACATTCTTCCAATGGTGTCTAGGTTTTCGATTGATTCATAGGAAGTGAAGGACTAAAATGGAGGTGTAGGCTCAAGCATACACCGTGACAAGTCTACGGTGTATCAAAAACTCACAATCACATCCGCACTCAACCTAGTCAAACAGAACACTTTACACTACGAGGGAGAATAGAGGAGAGTTGATTTAGCATACCCAAGAGGAAATCTCCCTTGGATTAGCCGCATAAAACTTAGCTACTCATATTAAATGCAAAGACATACAATGTAGAAAGAGACATGGTAATGAAATTGAGATTAAAACTTGTATCAATGTAAAGAAAATTTGACTACAAAGAGAAATGCATTTAATGCCTATTTTAAAAGCTTGAGATGAAAAACTTCAATGTAAGAATGGTAGATTCAAGGATACATAACTAAACTTGCAATACACTTAAAATAAATGACATTAAAGTGCAATTAATGAAGATTACAAGAGTCTTGTAGTTGAATACAAGATAAATGGGTAAGAAAAATGCAAAAATTAAACTTCTCTCTTTAAAACTATGTCTTCTTCCTTGATCTTCTCTCTCTATAATGCTGAATAATTGGTCTACAATGGTGTAACTCCTTGCATTTTCATCCATGAGGCCCTATAGCATGTGTGTGCAGGTCTTCCATCAATGGGGGGCTGAGTTGATGGCTTGGGCAGGCTAGGACAAGCCTAGCTTGCAACTTCCCAGGCTTCCACATTCTCTCTTTTCCTCATTAATGCATTGGCCTTCAAAGTCCAACCTTAAGTGTAGGGAAACATGTATATATGTAGAATATGTCAAGGGCCAAGTGGGAGAATCATAGGTGGGACCCCCAAGTGGTAGAGCTTGAGTTGTAGGTGTCTGGTATTTCTGGGCAAAACCTTCCGGATTTTGACAGAGGTAGAGGAAAAAACTGTCTAGTATGCCTAACCTTCTGGAAGGTCAATACAAACTTTCCGGAAGATCTTTTTCCATTGTGCAAAACCTTCCGGAAGGTTTTGGTAGGCAGAAGCTGTCCAGTGTGCAAACTTTTCGGAAGTTTTATAACCAAACCTTGCAGAAGGTTTTCTTTTGATTTGCCTTTTTCTTGATTTCTTCACCTTCCAAGCCTCCCTTTAAGCCACCCCTCATCTACATTGACTGTCAACACTATGATAGGGGCTTAACTCAAGCCATTTCCAACTCTTTACCTACAATCACATAGCAACATCATTAATTGTTTGCTTAATTACATTTCCACCACAAAAGCAAGTATAAAAGGGTATAAAAGCATACATAATGTGCAATATTTTGTACTAATCAAATCACCCAATGTTGAAAAACTTGTTTAACAATATAGGAGCCTGTCCATCTTGACCTTAACTTTCCAGGAAATAGGTAAAATCTTGAATTATATAACATGACTCTTTGAGAGGTACAAAGGACTTCCGCACAACATTCTTATCATGAAAATTTTTTATTCTAGACTTGACAATCTTTGCATTTTCATATGCTTCATTTCTAAGTTCTTCGAATTCATTAATTTAAAGTTTGTGAGATGCACTTACTTTGTCAATATCAAAATTCATCATTTTGATTGCCCAATATGTGCGATATTCCAATTCCACAAGCAAGTGACATGGTTTACAATAAACTAGCTGATAAGGAGACATTCCCAAAATAATTTTGTATGCAGTTCGGTAAGCCCAAAGTGCATTAGTCAGTCTCAAAGACCAATCTTTGCGATTTGGATTGACTTATTTTTCTAAAATATATTTTATCTCACTATTGACCAATTCAACTTGTCCACTTGTCTGGGGATGATAAGGGACATATATTTTGTGAGAAATCAAATACTTTTTCATTAGGTTTGAGTAATTCCAAATTTAGACAAAATATTTTTCTTTTAAAAACCTGATCATTGTGCAATGATCATTGTTTCAATAAGGAATTGCTTATACCCATTTGGAAATATAATCAACAGCAACCAATAGGTACAGATGCCCAAAGGATGGGGAAAATAGTCCCATAAAATTGACACCCCAACAATAAAAAATTTCAATAATCAAGATGGGATTTAAAGACATCATATTTCTTTTTGAAATATTTTTCATTCTTTGACATCTGTTATAATTTAGACAAAAAATATGTACATATTTAAAAAGAGTGGGTCCACACTATAAAATTTTAGCAGCGGTTTTCTTCGAAGAAAAGCGCCATCTACAAGCTTCAGAATGACAAAATGAAATGACCTAACCGATTTCATGATTGAGTATACATCGTCTTATTATCTAATCTTTGTAGTACTTAAACACATAAGGATCTTCACAAAAGAAATTATGTATCTCTCTTAAAAATTTCTTCTTGTCGGTCTAAGTATAATGAAAAGAAATAGTGCATGTGATTAAATAATTAGCTATATTTGCATACCATGGTACTTCTGTTACTGCAAACAATTGCTCATAAAGAAAATTTTCTTTGATTGACACCAACTCTTCTTTTGTATCATAATTTAGCCTTGATAAATGATCAACTACCACATTTTCAACTCCTTTTTTGTATTCGATGATAAGATCAAATTCTTGAAGCAACAACATCCATCGTAGGAGATGTGATTTTGCATCTTTCTTGGTAAACAAATATTTCAAGGTTGCATGATCATTGAACACAATAATTGAGGATCCAACTAAATATGAGCAAAATGTATCTAAAGCAAATAACACAACAAGAAATTGTTTTTCTATGGTAGAATAATTTATCTGTGTGCATAATTCAAAGTTTTGTTTGCATAATAAATTACATAGGATTTTTTATCTTTTCTTTCACCTAAAACAGCTCCTACTGCATAGTCACTAGAATCACACATTAATTCAAAAGGTAAAGACCAATTAAGAGGTTGAATAATTGGTGCAAAAATAAGCATACTTTTGAGTTTATCAAATGCTGATTGACATGCATCATTCCAATAAAATGGTACATCCTGACATAGAAGATTATACATAAGTCTGGAAATCAAACTGAAATCATTAATGAATTTTCTATAGAATCCTGCATGATGTAGAAAGGATTTAACATCCTTTACAGTCTTAGGCGGAGGGAGATTGGCTATTAAATCAATTTTGGACTTGTCAACTTCAATTCCCTTTGCTGAAACTGCATGTACTAAAATAATTTCTTGTGTGACCATAAAATGACACTTTCCAATTCAAAACAAGATTTGTTTCCTCACACCGAGTAAGGACTTTTTCAAGATTTTCTAAACACAATTCAAATGAATCATCATATACACAAAAATCATCCATAAAAACTTCTAAAAATCGCTCCACCATATAACTAAAAATGCTTAACATACAACATTGAAAAGTGGCTGTAGCATTACACAATCTACATGCATTCTTTTATAAGCAAAAGTGTCAAAGGGACATGTAAACGTGGTTTTCTCTTGATCATCAATTGCTATCTCAATCTAGTTATAATCGGAATATCCATCCAAAAAATAGTAATATGCATGTCCAGCTATTCTTTCTAAAACTTAGTCCATGAATGGTTGGGGAAAATGATCTTTCTAGTGAGGGAATTCAATTTTCAATAGTCAATAAACATACACCAACCAATGACTGTACGCATAGGGACTAATTCATTTTCTTGATTTCTCACGATTGTGACACCAGACTTTTTAGGTACTACTTGCGTAGGGCTGACCCATTTACTATCAGATATAGGATATATAATATCAGTGTCTAATAGTTTAAGTACTTTAGTCTGGACTATTTCTTTCAAATGTGTATTTAACCTTCTTTGCGGCTGTTGAGATGGTTTAAAACCTTCTTCCAAGTATATACAATGAGTAGAGAGAAGAGGACTTGCTCTTTATATATGCTACCATCTAACTGATTACACTTTCATGGTTTTTTTATAACTTCTATCAATTGCTTGTCTTGGACTTTTGACAATTTTGAAGATATTATCACTGGATGAGTTTCATCCTCTCCTAAGAAGATATATCTCATGTTAGTCGGAAGAGGTTTCAACTCTAGTTTAGGGGCAACAGTATTGGACTCAACAGACTTAGTTTCAGAAGGCAATAACTCTTCAAATTTTGGAATCCATGTTTCAATAGTTGACATTTCTACTGACTTAACATTATTTACAGACTCCAATGCATGTGAATCTTTCTTTGTACAAGCATTTTTAAACAGATTTTGAGTTAAAGATTCAATTTACTTCATGCAATTCTTCTTTCTCTCTGGGTTGCTTAGGAATATCGAATACATTTAATTCTAATGTCATATTTTCAAATGAAAGTTTCATGATTCCATTCCTACAATTGATCAATGCATTTTACGTAACTAGGAATGGTTGTCGTAAAATGACAAGAATTTGTGTAGAGACATGCAAGACTGGTAATGTATACAAGACAATAAAATCTACTGAAAAATAAAACTTATCAACTTGAACAAGTACATCCTCCACAAGTCCATGTGAAATTTTCACAAAATGATCTGTCAATTGCAATGTAACATTATTGGGTTTTAATTCACCCAACCCTAACTGCTCATAGACAGAATTTGGAAGCAAATTAACACTAGCTCCAAGATCAAGCAAGGCTTGCTTAATCTTGAAGTTCTTGATTATGAATGCAATTGTAGGACTCCCAAGATCTTTTTACTTTAGAGGGACTTTTTACTCAATGATAGCACTAACCTGTTCAGTAAAAAATGCTCTTTTCTATACATTGATCCTTCACTTTACTGTGCAAAGGTCTTTAAAAAACTTAGCATAGGATTTGACTTGCTTGATTGCATCCAATAGGGGATATTAATTTTTACTTGCTTAAACAACTCAAAGATTTTAGCATGATTGCTCAATGGTTGAGGCTTCTTGGCTCTTTGAGGAAAAATTAATGGAACAAGACTTGAATTTTCTTTTTTGTTTGGCAACTATATTTGCTTTTCAATCAAAGGTTCAGACTCAATTGGTTCATTAACAGGAAATGACTCAGCTATGGGCTCTAGGGTTTTAGTTTTAATGGTCTTGTCAATCACCTTACCAATTCTCAGTGTGGTAATTGCTTGTACTTGATTCGGAGAAGGTTCAGAAGACACAACATTAGCCTGGTTTTGACCCTGTGGTGGTTTAGATTGAGATGAGAATTTTTTCTTCTCCATTTTGCTCAAAGACTGGGTCAATTTGGCTAGATGACCTTTGATATCCTTAATATTCTATGAAATTTGAGCTTTGAAATCATTGAATGCAACAGTAGTCTGAGTATTGAAACTCATTTGACTTTGAATGAACTAGTTCACAATATCCTCTAAACTTCACTTATTTGGGGGTTGATAAGGCTGATGTGACTGCTGAGTCAAGGGTTGTGGTGGACCTGGTGGCTGACTAACACATTGTGTATTTTTCCAGTTAAATTAAGGTGATTCCGTTACCTTGGGTAATATGTTTCAGAAATAGGGATTGGAATATGACTTAATAAAGTTTGAATAGCATTGGTTTATTCCATCAAGGCCTCTTTAAAGGTTGGAATGGTGGGACATTTCCTTGTGGGATGTCTTGACAATGCACAGATTCCACACAACTGATCAATGTGAGACACAATAGAAACTTCTTTGACTTTTTTCATCTCTAGAGCATCCAACTTCTGAGACAAAGTAGCCATTCTAGCCCTTAGGTCATCATCCTTTTTTAACATGTATTTCCCTCCTTGGGATGAAAATGGCTTGGTTTTAACAATATTTGGTGAGGTTGAGTTCCACATTTAGTAACTCTCAGAAATGGTATCAAAAAACTCAAATGCCTCATCGGAACTCTTACCCATGAATTCCCCCTGGGCCATCATTTCAACAAACTAATGCATCACAGATAGAAAGGCATCATAGAAGAAACCAACTAAAGTCTAACTCTCAAATGCATGATGTCGGCAAGTTTGGAGAAGATCCTTAAATCTCTCCCAACATTGATAAATTTTTTTTTCTTTTATAGAAAAATTCATAATTTGACGTCTCAATGCATTAATGCAATGCACAAGAAATTATTTTTTGAAAAATTCGGTTTGCAAAACTTGCCAACTTGGAATAGATTGAGCTTTCAAAGAATTTAGCCATTATTTAGCTTTATCCTTTAAAGAAAAAGGAAAAAGTTTCAACCTGGTTATTTCAAAATTATCTTGCAATGCACCACATACTTCCTCAAATTCTTTCATATGCAAATAAGGGTTTTTAGACTCAAGACCATGAAACTGAGGTAAAAACTGTATTGTCCCTGCTTTAATGTTAAAATTTGGAGCATTAATGGGAAAAATAAAACATGAAGGGACACTAGTGCGTGTGTGATGCAAGTATTCTCTTAGAGGTCTAACATTTTGAAGTACGTCTTGTCCCTTTTGATTATTGTTGGAATGCTTAACTCAAAAGAGTCCGACCATGCTTGTGATGATGAAGATGATGAAGACAAAGGGTTAGATTGATTTACAGACCATACTGATGACTTAACAGACATAAAAAATAAAAATAAAACAAATAATGCATACAAATATAATACAAACTAGACAATTTCCCTGTTCGTTTTGAAATCATTGTAACTCCTCGGCAACGACACCAAAAATATTGATCTAACCTGAATTAAATTAAACATCCAACTATAAGTGGTCAAATTATAATATTTTTCGGTTTAAGTCCGAGGTTGAACCCACATGGAGCTAACTGTAGGTACTCAAAATAGAAAATAGTAAAACTGCCATGTGTGTAGTGTGCAATGGAATAACTTGTGGTGTGAGTTTGGAGTTATCAAATAATCACTTAACTAAAACTTTGTATAACAATGATAAAAAAAGGTACTCTTCAATTCAGGGATCCAACATGCTTTATATAGTTTATTTATGAAAATGCCACCTTACAACAATTAACTCCCATTTTACTAGAAAGTTAATTAGTAGGTTTGATGTATAACTGAACTATATCTCAACAACTAGTTAAGTTAGCCGGAAGGTCTATGTACCATGCAACAATCAAATAACCCTAGTAAATATGAAGGTGCACCATTCAAAAGGTTTGTTCTAGCTATTCGATCGGTAGGTTGATGATTCAATGATGACAGAGTTCTGATTTATGCATTGAATCAAAAGCATTGACTATGACAAGATTTCACCCGTCTATAACTAATCTCTCAACTGTTACATAAAGCCCAACTACGGACATTACCGTATCATGCATGAAGTACGTAATTATTGTAGATAAAATGGTATATAACATTAGGTTTTGCTCGGTGTTCATAACCACGAGTATATTATAATAGTAACCATCCATCAATTAAGGGAAGTATAAACATTAATGCATAAATAAAACATCGGCATTTTCATAACTTAAACAATATCATACATGCATTCACCCTTCACTGAAGAGTATAAATGGACTACTCACACCTCATTACTATATACAAGCAATAGGAGTGAAATGATCCTATTACAACTAAAATAAAATACAACAACATCCTTTCCTGAGGAATAGCTAAAATACTCACTCTTATTACCAGCTGAGGCACAAAAGTGAAAGAGGTTCAACCCTCCAAGTAGAAAGGATAAACAGAAATGTAGAAGTAGAGAAAATTTTGGCAGAGAAGTGATTAGGGCAGAGCTTCACTTGATTTCTGACTGAAACTCTTCCTTAAGTCTCCCTATTTCTCATTCCTTCCTTTCTTTCTCTCCTCTCTTGAACTAAAATAAACTCTGGTGTGTTCTCCTAAAAATAAGCTGAACTCAAGTATTTATAGGCACTAGAGAGGTACTTCAAGGCGACAATCACCCAAGCTAACCAATGGAAGGATTTTGCAGCTTAATTAGACTAATAGGAGGAAAGGAAGGAGAAAAGAAGTCTGAGCACCGTCTGGATGCCACCACCACCTTCCAGGCGATAGCAATCTTCTGGTTCTCGTAGCTTGGTAGCCTCTTTGTTTGACGCTGTTGACTTGTAATTACACTTGCCTCCCTTGCTTTATTTAGCCTCTGCATTTTGATCCTCTTGAACTTCCGTATTTCTGCTTGAAATCTTGCAAAAATGTACAAACTACTCGTTAATCCTAATACTTTGTAAATTAATCATTTTAACCTAATTTATGCAAAAAATTAATCTTAAACCCTAATTCATTTACACACTTTTTAGGGTTAATCACAATGTCCTTACTATCAAACTTTGATAACGTAACATTGCAAATAGTTCTAAGAGGGCTAAACGTGCAAGTCAACGACTTGGCAAATTCTAATTAAGATTCAAAGAAGGGTGTTGCCATCGATAGAGGCCAGAGGCATGAAATTTGAGGAGCTAGTTGTTGAGATCGAAGAAGATTATTGGAGGCACAAGATTACACAATTCCTCAAGTAAAGCAGCGGTGACTTTGATCAAAAGACACAAAGAAGTGTTAAAAATTACATACTTTTATATGGGGAATTATACAAGAAAGGAGTGCATGGCGATCTACTTTTGAGATTTGTCAAAAAAATAAGAGGCCATGCTAGTGATGGCTGAAAGACATGAAGGATATGTGAGGTACATTTGGCAAGCATAAAAATGTGGTGGCTCATAAGAAAATATAATTATAACTAGCCGAGTATTCTAAAATATTGAATAGAGTATGCAAGATGTTGTCATGCATGCCAGTGCCACGAACCTATTCAAAGAGCACCAGCTATCCAAATACACCCAGTGATAAAGCCTTGGCACTTTAGGGTCTGGACTATGGATTTGATTGGAAAGATCTTTCCATAATCAACGAAGTAATATTCATTCGTTCATCATTTTGGCTACCAACTTTCGCACCAAATTGGTAGGCGTCATACCAATGATAACGGTCAATGAAATCAATGTGATTAAGATGATTAGAGAAAACCTTGTCCAGCACTTCGGACTTCCCCAACATATAGTGGCCGAACAGGGTATGATTTCTGCAAGGAATGAAGTGAAGAGGTTCATTGAGGAGTATAATATTAGCATTATTCATTCGAATCTATACCACACACAAGGAAATACTAGGTAGAATCTACCAATAAGACTTTGAAGGGTATAAGTTCCGAAATGGTTGAATATATTCCAAGGTACTGGAATGATAAGCTGTTAGAGGCACTATGAGCATAAAACATCCAAACGGTCAAATTGGAATCATTCCATTCAAGCTAACATATGAAAATGATGTGGTCTTACCCATGGAAATTACCATAAAATCTTTAAGGATATCTTTTTCAACAGCACTTGAGCCCTATTGAGTGTAACAAGGCTATGCTTATGGAACTCAATATGCTTGATGAATTTAGGCAAGGTGCACTAGCTTGTATTAAGGTTCAAAAGCTTAGAGTCGCCCGAGCATACAACAAAAAAGTGAAGGATGATAAAGCATTTGGAGTAGGGAATTAGTGTGGAAAATTAACTTACCTTTTGGAACAAATGATCTCAGGCCTGGATAATGGTCCAATAATTGGGAAGGAGCATTCGAAGTCCATGAAATTAAAAAGGGAGGTGTCTACCACTTGAAAAGTTTGAGTGGGAAGGTATATGATCGATACATTAATGGTCGATTTATAAAGGCCTACTAAACAACAATCTGGGAGGCCCTGGAGCATGAAGAAGGGTGAGTATGTGCACGGTGTTGCCAGCTGCTCGGTCTGGCCAATAACAATAACAACAGAAGTCCATTTAAGTATTTTCATACAGGCATTAGAATAGAAACTAAAAGGGATGAGCAATAAAGCAAAAAAAGTTTCATTTTATTCATAAGATTTTTGTACACTTCAACAGTTACAAGTAATGAATGAAATAAATCAACTATTGACATCATCATGTGAATGCCTTGGAAGTCATATGTCAAAATTTTTTCGAATGCCATGATTGTTGGAGCATGGAAAAGAACCTCATCCCTATGTCTCTTGGTCCAAGTGAAATCTGGAAAAAGTAGTAGGATGAAGAAGGTATCATTTTCCTCATTATAAAAGAGATATGTAGTTGCAAGGTTCGAGTAAGGGAGTCCGTAGTGCATCTAAAGCCATATGCAGAGGATTTTCGGGTGACACCATAGTACCAGCCGCTTAACCTTTGACACCTTCATTATAGCCCTGGGGGAGTCACATCCAGTGAGATTCCCATCCTTCAGAGGAATATGAGGAAGTTTGGAAAACCCAGCTATGGATACTAAGGAAAGAAATTGTGGAAATAAGGAAACCTAAGGCTAAAAGATAGAGAGCTTTGGAAAAACTAGTTGACGAACACGTGTGTCGCACGTGAACCATTATCGAATTCAAGTGGTGTGATATAAATCATTATACAGATATCTCACACATAAGCATACAACAAATTTTAACTTTTTAACTTATTATACAAAAATCACTAAACAAAGCCCCACCAAATTGGTGAAAGATATCTTTGCATATTCTTAAACTTTCACAAATAAATGGAAATTTTGGAATTCTGTGGTTCCATGATTTTATAGAACTTCCCTGAGATTTTTTTAATGTAACTTCCATGAGATTTATACTCAATGCTGCAGTGCCTCTTTTATTTTGGCGTCAAGCTTTGTTCTGACGTCCAAGTCTTGGGTGATTCACCCTTTACCAACACATCTCCCATAATCAATCAGTATACCAAATTGATAGCAAGATACAAACCATATCCAAATATGACAACGAAGTACTTAGAGAATAGGTAACTAATATAAGCACCCAAAAAAATAGAACAGGTAACTAATAGAAGCACGCAAAAAAGTGGAAACATAAAACTCATGTAACCTTGTAGTAGGAATATTTAAACTTATCCACAATATCTATATATATATATATATATATATATATATATATATATATATATATATAGATATTATGTGCATGTTTGCATATATCTCGATTCGAGTGATACCTGCAAGAGCTAGCATTACATCAAGTTCATTTCAACTGATAAGTTTAAAAATCCTCAATGCATGTACTTAAGAAGCTAAGCAATCTATTATAGACTTGCTTTGCAATGGGGGATTAAAATTTGTGCAATCAAATGATCTCAAAAACAATAAGCTCTTGAACACAAAATAAATGTACAAAATCAACTCTACATCTAGAATTGAAACGATTCCCCCCTCCCCTCTTATGTTGGTACACAACAACATATATCACACCAACCATAATCGGCTTAATAAGACTTACCCTTTTGGTATGATTGCAACTGTTGGAAGCTATGCTTGTTGAACAAGAGTTAATTTTACGCTCGACGTGTAGCAAGACAGTTCAATTGATCCAATAACCAAAAAGATGATGAATTACACAAAGACAAACAATATACAAACTATATTGGTTGGCCAAATTGAAGATTTCATTATATTTTAACTTTTGATCTTTGAATTGATGGTAAATCTTCACAAAACATGTCTACATTCAAGTGTTGCCTCCGTGGAATTAAGACAATATTTATTCCAATAACTAATAGTAAAAGTTGCCTTAAATTAATTAGTACTTTTTTTTTTGTTGTCGTCCAACATGACGGTATCCCAACCTAGAAAAGAATGTAGTTTAGGAATCATAAATTTTCTTTTCAAAGGGAAGATCTTCAATATTTTTGAAAACTAAGGCTGTTGCATTTTGACAAATTGTAACATTACTTTATAGATGCCTACACTAATAAGTAGCTAAATTATCACCAAAGCAATAATTCTAGCGATTTCAAGCAGATTAATCCAATAATGCATATATGAAAATGTTGACTCACATGGGAATCATTTCTTCTGTTAAGTCTTGGCAATTATCATCTAGGTATGTGTCTCGAGAAAAGTTGTTCAAAGATACACCTACAACCAATTTTTATACTTTTTCCTGATATTCAAACCGCCTGTAAGTGATGACCAAAATTGAAATTTGTAACCATCTAGACTTGGTAGAGGAAGAAGACCAATATAAAGATACTTGAATTGATTCTTTTTAATGGATAGATCCGATCACTATGAATGTGGAATGCAAAGGGATCAAACAAGAAACGATATTGTCCTTGGTTTTGCGAAAGAATAAATGGGTTTTTAATTGCTTAAGCAATGCAAAAGTAGAAAGTATGCTTCTCACTGTGCAAAAATGGTAAATTATCTTGCTAGAAATAATAGTGGACCTTTTTTAAAAGACAAGTGATTTTATAAAAAAAATATTAAAATCAAGTTATATCATCTGAGTTTAAGAAACAAGCTTCTTTCCCAACAGTAATAACATTAAATGGACAGAATTTTTTCATTTGGGACAACTTGAACAAGTGAAACAGGAAATACACATAACGAACTTCACCAAAAATCAAAGCATGACATCTAAGTACGGACACGGAACACAAATACAACACGATACGGGCACGACAACATTAAATTTTTGAAAAAAGTATGACACAAACACGTGGGACACTTTAACTACTATGTATTTATTTATAAAATATATACATACAATCATTTGATAAAATAAATATTTTTGGTAATAATCATTCAATTTGTCATGTTCTTAATTCTAATAATCCACATCATGTTATCCTCGAATAAAAAATACAATATCACATATATTGATACACACTCATCATAAATATAGAATGACTACTACAATTTCTATTTTCAACCAATTTAAAAGGGCCTCAATTTCATAACCTATTTTTTTTTATCACAATAAGAATATTTCATATAGAAATTTTATTCCATTTGTATAAAATTTCGTAATCGTGTTTGAAATTATCTTATATCCATGTCTAGTGTCTATTTAGTGAGTATAGCTTTTTCTACATTATGCCTTTGACCCATATTTCTTTAAAATACAAAAATAACTTCTTGAAAATACATCTATTACAAGGCGGTAATAGATGTAGTTTCTTCTGCATAGTTTTGGTTGCAAATCAGACCTATGTAAGTATCCAAAAAACATTTCTAACAATATCAATTTGGACAACTCTTATATGTAATGGTAAGCACTATATATTTACTTGTGTCATGCTAGGAAACACAGACACGTCATTTGGTCAAAGTATTGATGTCGAACATGCTAGCATGAGTGTATATTTTTTTATTCTTAAATTTTTTAAGGACACACAATTGACACACTGGGTACGTGTTACCAACACACTGGGGAGACGTTGGAGGAGACATTCTGAGATTTATTTATTTTTTTCAAATTTTTAAAAAATTATCTAAATATATGAAAACCAATGATCACATTACATATGTGCCGTCTAGGTCTCTACATTTGCGGTTCTTCACCCATATTTTACAACCATTTTTTTAAAGTGTTAGAATAACTATCATATTCCAAACCCAAACACCAACAAGGAAAAGAACTTACAGATCAGTCAAAGGCAAACCAACCAGCACATTTAGAGAACCACTTAATTGATTGTTCTGCAAATGGTTGTCATGAACACACATAATATGAGAAAAAAAAAATTGCAACAGAATTCTAAAAAATTAGCACTTTATTACACTTGGAGAGTAGAAAGATTGGACAATGAACTGATGGAAGGAGGAATATCTCCAACAAAATTGTTGAAATATAGACCCGGCATTACAGGCATGTCAAAAATTAAACACAGGTCGTGTAATATTAAATATTAAATATATAAGAATTAACATCCAATTCGTATAGAATGCCTAGAATAAAAATTGAACACACTTTCACACAACTTGAATTCCATTTTTAGCCCATATGATGTTTAACCATCACTCAAAATTATTCAAGTAGACTGAAATTTAACCATAACTATTACTCTTGAGCTAGTCAAAATGTAGCTGACATGTGATGTTTATAGTTCTAATGACCCATGCTACTCAATAAGACTAAGAGTTACAAGTACCAGGTCATCAACAATTTGTAAAAGGTCCAACCAATAAAAGCAAACTCTGATTATTCATTAGATCACTGATCAAGAGATGCCCAAAAAAAAAAAAACCAAGGGACTCACATGACAAAAAAATGACTTAATTTTGAAAATTTTAACTAATACATATGCAATGAAAGTAAAGTCTTTCCTAAAAAAATGATAAATATATATCCATTTTTTCACTTACAATTTGAAACCACTATGTCTAGTGAACCTAAACCAATAAAATACCTCAAACCATTATTGCCATTTACAACCCATAACCAAACTGACAATTCAACAAACGAACCTGCAAAACTCAAAATTTACACATAAGCGAGCATTCATATTATACAGAAAACAGAATAGAATTTGCATATATATCAAGTTTAGCAACAATAAGACTGAATAAAATAATGCCACTCCAAATAAAATACTATAATTTGTAATCATAAACAAAAATGAGTACCTCTTTGGGTAGCACACTGTTGGTTCCATGATGCTAATACATACGATGTGTTTGCGCCTATTTTCTTTGTGAATGTTCAATTTTGCTGGTATCATAAAATGTGGGATGAATTCGTAAAAAAAAAAAGAATTATTATAATAGATATTAATGGAAGAACAATACCACAACATACATGGATGGATCCGAAATTGAAAGACAGACATAGTGTTTGCTTGCAATGGAGAGAGTGAAAACACCAAGAGAGATTCAAATTCCAAATTGGAGTCCTACAATTGTGGAGATTCAAATCGATTACAGATATAGGCAATGCACCTTCAGATATGAAGGCCCAAAATGCATACAACCACAGGGAGCAAGGGCGACAAACATTGAGTGTTAGTTTTTATAAACTCAATTCGTAAAGGGTAGCTTTTGTATTTTTGGGTTTATGATGTAATATTGAAAAAATCAAGGTGTTAGATGATATTTGAAAAGATAATCACTTGAAGTGTCCCAAATTTTTTGGGAAGTCTGTTCATGTCTTTGGAGAAGTGTTCATGTACTGCTACATGGAAAAATTGAAGAGACAAAATCTGGTTTAATGCTTGGAGGCTGCTGGCTATTGAATGGGCAAATTCAAGGACTTTTGGCTGAAATAGGGGCATATAAAAAGGGCTGAACTGTTGTTGAAACAGTGGAGTGTATCTGCAGAAAAAAAACAGAGAGAAATAGAGTAAAAAAAAATCTGTTTTGCTGCCAGAAAAAACGCAGCAGGATGTTCATAAGCAGAAGCTCTATTCCTTTGTATTTCTTGGATGTTTTTGCTGAAAAATTCAGATAAGTTATCCCCTTTGTATTCCTTGATGTTGTGATCATTCTTTGATGAAATATAGAGGTGTTTCTTGAGTGAAATTAGTGATTGTGTAGCAGTTTTTTTGTCCTCTGTTTTACTTGATTTTGTCTTCTTTTGGTGATTTATTTTGCTTCCAATACCCAATATTGAGATGCAGAGAGAATTGAATGCGTGGAGTAATGCACGCTGAGAGCGGCTTAAAAAGAGAGGGAGAAAGAGGGGAACATCGATGGTTTTTGAAAGAGGAAAAAAGAGAGAGAAAATGGTTTATTTGGAGTGGAAAAGAGGAAAAGGAAGAGAAAGAGGAAGATGAAGATGAAGTGACATCCATGGGAGAGAGAGAAGATTTTGAACCGTAGTTTTTTTTAACATGAGGAGGCGTAGGTTTATTTTGGCTTTAATGCTAACTGCTGAGGGATAGGAATGGGATTGTTGTGGTTGTGTAGGATAAAAGTGAAAAAATAAAGTTTTTCAGATATGCTCACTTTTTAAAATAGTGTAAATAATGATTGTCTTCTATACCTTTTACATTTTGAGGAGGAGAAGTAAAGAGTCTATTAGGTCTGGAAAGCATTGCAGAGTTGCTGGTGAGGTTGACAATGACAATGAAGGGATTTATATAGGCCAAAGGAGGTCCAACACATTAATGACCTTATGTGAGAAACTTGGCAGGTAACTAATGCGTCAGGAAGAAGGTAAAGTTTCATCTTTCAAGCTAAGGCCTAAGCACCAACTACATTGATGCACAAACATTGAGCGACGGTTGCTTGAATGAATGACATTAATTGCCAGAAGCAATTTCGCATGACGAGACTTAAGCTCTGCAATTTGACGCTACATTGAGGAAAGCTGTTGAGGCATGAAGTTGGCCGACTGGAAAGACTGGTAAACTTATTCATACTATTCTTTAGGTCAAGCAATAATTCCCCGTGGGCATCAAAGTCGGCAAGTGTCACACCCTAATTGACTTGGGTGCAAATGGCCGGTCTTGGTGACACCTTTCACCAAGGCATGCCAGAAATTGGAGTCAAGGTGACGCGGCTAAGTGGTTCGACAGATTGGGGCGAACCAAGGCAGCATGAGACCACCCGGTTGAGTATGGCAGCATGTGTGGGCTCAATTGAAGCAATGTGAGTGTAGAGCTTCGGATTGCATGGCATGGGTTGAACCCAGCATGCACATTGGTTCGTGTAGCAAGGTTGACTGGTGAATGTGGGCACATGACTGCTGAATGTGGGCACATGACTGTTGAATGTGGGCACCTGATTGTCACATGGCTGCTCAATGCATGTGACCAAGAGGATGTGGGCAGTTATGATGCTGAGACTCAATCAAGGCAGTTGCTGAGGCAGTTCTGGATGTCCCCAGTCTGAATCCAGTCTAGATGCATGCTGATGAAGGGGCAATTCCACAATAGTTACTTGAAGAGGTGGAACTGCCTGCCAGGTGTTGCACAGAGACCAAGTCTACTAGTCCAGTATACTATGGAATAGCAAAAACGTGGGTAACTACCCCTTGGCAGATGGGGGTGTCATCTGCCTTCCTCTTGTATAAATAGAGGTGCTTGAGCATTCTGGAGGGGGGAGAGTGTTCTGGCTTTTGAGAGTCCTTGTAAATTGTTGAGTTCAATATATAAGGTTTGGGAGTGTTGTCCCAGTAGATTCGTGTGTGCCTTCTGTGTGAGTTTCTGTCCCTTATTCTTGAGTTGAGTGTGGCTGGTTGTAATAGCAACGCCTTCACAGGTAGCCTCAAAAGAAAAACGAAAGTTACCCTGTGACAGTTTGGTATCAGAGCGTGGTTTTGGCAACAGATCAATTATGGCTGGCGGAACGAATGCTGATCTAAGGGAAAAGGTGGCACGGTTGGAGGAGCTGGTTGGTCCTCCACAGTCTGGTGATGCTGTAGCTCTCTCTGTGCAGATTGAGTTGCTATATCAGCGGTTCGAAGAGATGTGTGTTACACAGGAACAACTTCAAAAGACTGAATCTGATCACTTCAGTCGACTGAAAAACGAAGTCGTTGACGTGTTGGCTACGATCTCCACATGGACCGATGATATGGGGGAAAAATTGAGTTCCCTCGAGACCGACGTTTCAGTGCTTAAGAGGGCATTGCAGAATGCCCCTGTGGCTTCTGGCAGTGAAAGCACTCAGAAAGCTAAAGTGCCTGACCCTAAGCCTTTCACAGGCAGACGAAATGCTAAAGAACTCGAGAATTTTCTGTGGGATATGGGACATTACTTCAAAGCAGTCCGTACTTCGGATGCTGAGAAGGTAGATCTTACTAGCATGTACCTGTCCGATGATGCTAAATTATGGTGGTGAACACGTTCTGAGGACAAATCTCGTCTTCCAATTACTACTTGGGAGTCTCTGTCCGCTGAAATGAAGGAGCAATTTCTTCCCAGCAACACGGCTTGGCAAGCCCGTGATGCATTGAGGAAACTTCGACATACAAGCACCGTGAGAGAGTACGTGAAGCAATTCTCGTCTCTGATGCTTGACATTAAAAATATGTCAGAGGAAGACAAACTGTTCAACTTTATGTCTGGCCTCCAAACTTGGGCACAGGCAGAACTTCGTCGGCAAGGGGTGAAGGATTTACCCGCTGCTATGTCCGCAGCAGACGCGCTGGTTGATTACAAAACGCAGGCTAATCCTCTAGAGAAGGAGTCGAAAGGGAAAGCCAAGTTTGCTAAGAAGGATAAGCAGAAGAAAAAGGCTGAGAAGTTTGGCAATTCAGAAAAATAGACTGACAAAGCCTCTTCATCAAAGGGAGGTGTTAACTCAGGCTGTTTTATCTGTAATGGCCCTCATCGTGCCAGAAATTGCCCCAAGAAGGAAAAGCTCAGTGCCCTCATGGCTGAGGAAACTGATTGTTCTGACGAACCAACACGAGTCAACCCATTACAACTTCTTAATGCAATTCGCAAAGAGGAGACAGTGGCAAAGAGGGGGTTGATGTTTGTGCAGATTCGCCTGAACAATGTGGCTGTCCAGGCAATGGTCGATACAGGTGCAACCCATAATTTTGTTTCTGATCGGGAAGTACAGCGGCTTGGTCTGGCTTTGGTGAAAGACTCTAGCCAGATTAAGGCTGTTAATTCAGAAGCAAAACCAGTAGGCGGCGTCGCAAGAGAAGTCCCTCTAAAAGTGGGTGATTGGCAAGGAACATGTGATTTTATGGCAGTCCCTCTCGATGATTTCCAGGTAATCCTTGGACTGCAATTCCTTACAAAGGCAATGGTGTCTGTTATGCCGCATTTAAATGGGATGTTCGTGATGGACATGCCCAATCCTTGTTTTGTTCCCCTCACTAAGGCCAAGTCTTCGGGGGAAATGCTATATGTCTTACAAGTAAAAGATGGCTTGCGAAAAGGGGAGGCAACATACTTGGCTGTTCTATNCGCAGGCTAATCCTCTAGAGAATGAGTCGAAAGGGAAAGCCAAGTTTGCTAAGAAGGATAAGCAGAAGAAAAAGGCTGAGAAGTTTGGCAATTCAGAAAAACAGACTGACAAAGCCTCTTCATCAAAGGGAGGTGTTGATTCAGGATGTTTTATTTGTAATGGCCCTCATCGTGCCAGAAATTGCCCCAAGAAGGAAAAGCTCAGTGCCCTCATGGCTGAGGAAACTGATTGTTCTGACGAGTCAACCTATTACAACTTCTTAATGCAATTTGCAAAGAGGAGACAGTGGCAAAGAGGGGGTTGATGTTTGTGCAGATTCGCCTGAACAATGTGGCTATCCAGGCAATGGCCGATACAGGTGCAACCCATAATTTTGTTTCTGATCGGGATGTACAGCGGCTTGGTCTGGCTTTGGTGAAAGACTCTAGCCAGATTAAGGCTGTTAATTCAGAAGCAAAACCAGTAGGCGGCGTCGCAAGAGAAGTCCCTCTAAAAGTGGGTGATTGGCAAGGAACATGTGATTTTATGGCAGTCCCTCTCGATGATTTCCAGGTAATCCTTGGACTGCAATTCCTTACAAAGGCAATGGTGTCTGTTATGCCGCATTTAAATGGGATGTTCGTGATGGACATGCCCAATCCTTGTTTTGTTCCCCTCACCAAAGTCAAGTCTTCGGGGGAAATGCTGTCTGTCTTACAAGTAAAAGATGGCTTGCGAAAAGGGGAGGCAACATACTTGGCTGTTCTATTTGAGGAAGAGGAGTCCAAAGCATTTCAAGTCCCTGAATCAGTACAACAGTTGCTGGTTGAGTTCAAGGATGTGGCACCTAAAGAATTGCCAGCAAGGTTACCGCCAAGACGGGAGATTGACCATGCCATAGAGTTAATACCAGGGGCAAAAATCCCTGCACAGGCTCCTTATCGAATGTCTCCATCAGAATTGGCGGAGCTAAGGAGACAACTTGGGGGGTTATTGGACATTGGGTTCATTCAACCTTCCAAGGCACCCTATGGAGCTCCTGTTCTGTTTCAAAAGAAGAAGGATGGATCCTTACGGCTTTGTGTAGACTACAGAGCGCTCAACAAAGTCACTGTCAAGAACAACTATCCAGTGCCGCTTGTCGACGAACTATTTGATAGATTGGGAAAGGCGGTTTTCTTTACCAAGATGGATTTGCGGCTGGGATATCATCAAGTCAGAATTGCAGAGGGAGATGAGGAGAAGACTACTTGTGTGACAAGGTATGGGTCATATGAGTTTTTAGTTATGCCTTTCGGCTTAACCAACGCCCCTGCTATATTCTGTAACTTGATGACCAATGTATTTCGGGAATACTTGGACCGCTTCATGGTGATTTATTTGGATGACATAGTTGTTTATAGCCAGACTCTTGAGGAGCATGTTGAGCATCTTAGGTTGGCCTTGACAAAGTTAAGGAAAACCCAGTTGTATCTGAAACTAGAAAAATGTGAGTTTGTCCAGAAAAAAATTTCATTCTTAGGGCATATTATTTCTGCGGGCGTGGTGAAGATGGACCCAAAAAAAGTTGAGGCCATTGCAAATTGGTCTGTCCCTACTAAGGTTACTGAACTGCGTTCTTTCCTTGGTTTGGCAAACTATTATCGAAAATTCGTGAAGAATTATTCGAAGAAGGTCGCAGTGCTGACTGATCTTCTAAGGAAGGATAGGACATGGAACTGGTCCTACGAATGCCAGGAGGCATTCGATCGATTGAAGGCGGTGGTGACGTCTAGCCCAATTTTACGCTTACCTGATTTTGATTTGCCCTTTGAAGTCCATACAGACGCATCAGACTTTGCTCTTGGAGGGGTGCTGGTGCAGAATGGGCATCCAGTGGCATTTGAAAGTAGGAAGCTGAATGATACCGAGAGGCGGTATTCAGTACATGAGAAGGAGATGACAACAGTCATTCACTGCATCAATGCATGGAGGCACTACTTGTTGGGGAAGCATTTCCTTGTACTGACAGATAATGTGGCTACTAGCTGTTTCAATTCTATGAAGAAGCTGACACCAAAACAAGCAAGATGGCAGGACTTTCTTGCCCAGTTTCATTTCACGTTGCAGTACAAGCCTGGCAGTGCAAATCAGGTTGCTGATGCTCTTAGTCGAATCCCAGTTGCTGATGGGACAATTGCTGCACTCAGTCAGATTGCAGGAGACATACTGCAGAGAATTCAGGATCAGACTAAAGATGATCCAGTGACCAGCTTATTGCTGAAGCAAGTTCACGAAGGGGTGACTCGGCGATTTTGGGTAGAGGATGGTGTTCTCTACGCCAAAGGTAGGAGACCCTATGTTCCGAAGTCAGGCGGACTTCGACAAATGTTGCTGAAAGAAGCTCATGATGCTCTATGGGCAGGACATCCAGGGTAACAACGGACTTTTGCCTTGCTAGCAGAAAGTTATAATTGGCCCCGCATGGAAGCAGATGTGGAGCTGTATGTGCGCACTTGTTTGGTGTGCCAGCAGGACAAGATTGAAAGGAAGAAGGTGGCGGGTACATTGGAACCTCTCCCTATTCCAAGCCGACCTTGGGAGAGTGTTTCCATGGACTTCATTAATGGCTTGCCTCAGGTAAACGATTTTACTTCGATATTTATGGTGGTAGACAGATTTTCAAAGTATGCCACTTTTATTGCTGCCCCAAAAGTATGTACAGCGGAAGTTACTGCTCTGTTATTCCTCAAGCATATTGTGAAGCTTTGGGGTCTTCCGTTGGACATAGTGAGCGATAGGGACACTCGGTTTACTGGCCGATTCTGGACAGCTTTATTTGAGCTGTTGGGCACACAGCTCAAACTTTTCACCAGTAATCATCCGCAGACAGATGGGCAGACCGAGCGGGTTAATGCAATGCTGGAGGAATATCTCAGACATTATGTCACAGCGAACCAGGACAATTGGGTGGATTTACTTGATGTAGCCCAGTTCAGTTATAACCTCCAACAGAGTTCGTCCACTGGAATGAGCCCCTTTGAGTTGGCAACTGGCCAACAGCCTCTTACCCCGTATGAAGTAGTCAAGCAAAAGTCTTAAGGGAGATGTCCTGCAGCATATCGCTTTGCTCGGACCAATCAAGAGTGGACCGATGAAGCAAAAGACTGTTTAACTAAGGCGGTGAAGAGGATGAAAAAGTGGGCAGACGAGAAGAGGAGGGGCAGTAGAGTTCGAAGTAGGTGACAAAGTGATGCTGAAATTGACCCCACCAATCTGGAACAAGATCTCTCGGAAGTCTGCACACAAGGGATTAATTCAGCGTTATGACGGCCCTTTCCTAATAACAATGAGGATAAACAGGTTAGCCTATAGGCTAGATCTTCCCAGTCTTCTCAAGCTTCATCCATTTTTTCATGTTGCCTTCTTGAAACCGTATGTTGAGGACCCGAAGGACCCTAACAGATACGTTCGGCGTCGAGCTCCTCCAACAATCAGGAAGTAATTCACAGAAATAGCTGAAGCTATCCTTGACCACAAGACTGAGGGAATGAGTAAGAAAAATAGAAGAACTCATTACCTAGTCAAGTGGAAAGGGACACTGGAGGAAGCCACTTGGGAGAAAGAGACGACATTGTGGCAGTTTGAGGATCTCATCAAACAATACCATGCCTCCATTCCAACGAGGTCGTTGGATACTTTAGGTGGGGGTGGCTTGTCACACCCTAATTGACTTGGGTGCAAATGACTGGTCTTGGTGGCACTTTTCACCAAGGCATGCCAGAAATTGGAGTCAAGGTGACGCGGCTAAGTGGTTCGACAGATTGGGGCGAACCAAGGCAGCATGAGACCACCCGGTTGAGCATGGGTGGGCTCAATTGAAGTAATGTGGGTGCAGAGCTTCGGATTGCATGGCATGAGTTGAACCCAGCATGCACATTGGTTCGTGTAGCAAGGTTGACTGGTGAATGTGGGCACATGACTGCTGAATGTGGGCACCTGATTGGCACATGGCTGTTCAATGCATGTGACCAAGAGGATGTGGGCAGTTATGATGCTGAGACTCAATCAAGGCAGTTGCTGAGGCAGTTCTGGATATCCCCAGTCTGAATCCAATCTAGATGCATGCTGATGAAGGGGCAGTTCCACAGTAGTTACTTGAAGAGGTGGAACTGCCCGCCAGGTGTTGCACAGAGACCAAGTCTACTAGTCCAGTATACTATGGAATAGCAAAAACGTGGGTAACTACCCCTTGGCAGATGGGGGTGTCATCTGTCTTCCTCTTGCATAAATAGAGGTGCTTGAGCATTCTGGAAGGGGGAGAGTGTTCTGACTTTTGAGAGTCCTTGTAAATTGTTGAGTGCAATATATAAGGTTTGAGAGTTTTATCCCAGTAGATTCGTGTGTGCCTTCTGTGTGAGTTTCTGTCCCTTATTCTTGAGTTGAGTGTGGCTGGTTGTAATAGCAACGCCTTCACAGATAATCTCAAAAGAAAAACGAAAGTTACCCTGTGACAGCAAGACACTATCGGCATTTATAATATACAGGCTCAGCTTGTTGCGTAGGAAGTCTGATGTCAAGCTGGGCCAGCACTAGATGGTCTTCTGTTATAACAACACAGACTTAGAAAAAACTTTAGTTGCTTGAAGGTGGGCTATAAGAAGAGTTGGTTCATCTAGCAAACAGTCATCCACGAACACCTTTACCTTGAATCAATTCTGTTTGAAGAAGTCAAATTCCAAAACCTAGTTTGAGTTTTGAAAATAAACTAGACCAGAAGAAAATTTAGCTAGAGACAGAAAAGATGAAAGGCTGGACTCAGAGGAAGAGGCCACGACTTGGACAAGAAAAGAAAGGATGGTCATGAATTGTCAAATTAAAAGGGAAGATAAAAATTTAGGGTGACAAACCTCAGAGCTTATTGGAATGACGAAAGGTAGTGGTTCAACTTCAGAAGTGAGGGCAACAACTTCAAAATGCATTGGTTCTATTTCTATCCTATTGTTAGGAGGTGTTGGTGAAGGCAAGGACACAATAGCCATGATCGGGGCCGCTGGGATTGAATCAGTGGTCAGCCCTAAAGGCTCTAGACAATAAAAAATTCCTTCTTGAGAAGAATCACCAGAGATGGAGGTAGGACTAGTAAATTCTCTTTACGAGGGTGAACGCAGTGGATAAGGAGGTTAGCTTCTGGGTCTTGTTCATCCGTAGAGTGACCTTCAACATCTTGATCAATCATTACGTTGGTTATCCTACGACGCATTTCTCAGGCCTGGACTTAGACGGCGAATGAAAAGGTAAGGAAATTGCCTCCCCAGGACAAGCTCTAGGTGGTTGTTGAAAGGAAGATGAAAAATTTTGTAGAAATTCAACCTTGGAACCTGACAGCCATATGGAGACGGGCATGCATATTGGAAAGTCAATTAGGCTAAGTACAATGGTCAAATCATTGTCGAATTGCTAAGACATATAGCAAAGTAAATTCAGATAGGTCCTTAAATGGGATAACACATGGTAAGAACAACAATTTGTGGAAAAAATTAGAAAACATCATGACTTGAATGAGAATCGGCTAGCATTGGCCGATTGGTAAGGTCTCTATTTAAGGTGGAGGCGAAAGGAACTGGAATATGTTGAACCAGACCAAATTGGCAAGAAAATAGCTGAAACATGTAAACCTCCATGTCGTAACGGGCATTAGAGACAATAGAAGACCCAAGGCCATAATGAAGATCTCTGGGGTAGAGGTAAGAATACCAGACATCATTATGTTGAACGCGTTGGTTAGGAGTTCTTTTATAGGAGCCATCCAGGTCCTTGGTTCCAAAGAAAAGGCATCCAAACAGACAGTGTTTCGGCCCTGGTTAAAAAGAAATAAAGCAACCAAAGTTGTTCATATATTTGCATGGGGCCATGGCGTCAATTCGGATATAGGAAAGGATTAGGAGAGGGAGAGATAGACAATTCTAGGAAGAAAGCTCAAAGCTATAGTTAGAGAACCCATAGAGGGCCTGTGTCTTTGTGCATATCTATGGAAACGGTCTTATACATCATTGATAGACGTGGGCAAGCATAACATGAACTAGGACATATGATACACCCGCGGCCAAGTTGACGGCCACCAAAATAAAATCTTTAGTTATTTTTCAAGATGAAAAATAGAAAAAGAAATGATTAAGCCATCAAAGTATAAAGGAGATGTCCTCATTGTTCGTAACCGCATAGTTAGACTTACCACGACAAGCCGAAATGAAATTAGAGTAGGCCAAGATAAATTTATCCGGGAGCCGGTCGGAAGCAGATAAGATTTTTCCATATAAGAAATCAGGGCATTGACTTTGGTGCCAAAAGGAGGAAGACCAAGAAAAATAGTTGTCATAGATGGTTGGAGATGTCATCCCACATCGAAGATGACAAGCATTTGTGAGACTCATACACGCATTGCATGACATTTTGATTAATGTTAGGAGCTAATGTGTAATTTATAATAATTTGTGGTGTTAATTTGGGGGTTAAATTATAGTTACAAAAATTATTAGAGTTGATGAAAATCTTGAATTATAACCCAAGGGATTGAATTTTGTGATAAGATTTGTGTATGGGTATAAGCCATACAAATGGGAAAGGTTTTTGGGGTGTAATTTAATAAGAACTGGGAACTATGTGGCGCAAGTGTTAAAGAGAGAAACTTAAGGGGACCTAAGTTAAAGGGAGAAACTTAAGGGGACCTAAGTCTAGCAAGGTCAAAACTTTCTCTGGCCTTCCTTTTAAACGTTATATATACATCGGGTATATATGAGTATATACATATATGCTTATGTGTTTGTGTTACGGGAGTTCCACAGAAAGTGAGAAATAGAGATAGAGAAAGATAGTGAAGAGAGAGAAAAGAGCATTGGTTGGGAGGGAAGGAAACCCGGTGAAGGAACTTCGCTCTTTCGGTTCGAAATCAGTGTGGAACAAATCAATTTCTTTGACTTCTTTGATTTCGTATAGACTTTGTTGAAGAATTTGAAGGGAGTAACACTTCTTGGTAACAAATTCTAATAATATTTCTTTTGTTTTAGGCTGTTTAAAATCATAGAAAAATGGTTGGGTGTTGGCGTAGGTAAATCATGGCTATGGGTATGGCTTTGATTATGGTTTTGGTTTGTAAATTTTCTTTTTAAGTTTGTAAAAGATATGAAATATCATGTGTTTGAGGATTATAATTGATGTTTTGTATGTTAGAAGTTTTGGGGTTGACAAAAAGATTTGGGAAGGAGATGGGTTGAAGAAGGGTTTCTGTCCGACTTCTACCAATAGGAAGTGGTATTCTACTGTTGGAATAATTTTCGGTAAGAAGTACTACTGGTAGGAAGTAAAGTCCTACTGGTAGAACAATGTTTTGAAAGGCGTTTTACTGGTAGGAAGAAATGTTATACTGGTAGGACAAAATTCTGAAAGGATTTCTACCAGATGAAATGTGGAATTTTCACCGTTTTGCTGTAACAATTTTAACTCGTTGTCCATTCAACCTCAAAATTTTTAATAAACACTTTAATGGTTTTGAATCAATTGTAGTTAATCTTATTTATCTACAAACATATCATTTAACCTAAGAGTTGGGAATATAATAGAGAATGAAAGGGGATTTTGGAAAGGCATTGGGTTAAGCTTTATTAATCACTTGTTCTTGTGTAGAATAATATCATTTGTTTGAAATGATATTTATCTAATTTGTGACAATGTCTGGTAGGTGCGGAGACTATGGCGTCACCGTCAGATTCACCTAAGATATCACATAGGAAGTAAAGTTTGGTTGATATTTGACTTAAGGTGAGTGTATTGTCTCATATTGACCGAAAATGAGCTTGAATTTCATATGTGGTTATGGCTTAATTATGTATGAAAGGATGTTGTGTTGTGTGATGATGTCTGAATTTAAATTGAGGAATTCTGTGAAATCTGTGATTTAAACTATTGAGATTACTGGACATTAGCAGCAGCGAGATAATAGCTAAGACTGCCAGGATAGTACCGATAAATCTATCACTACAACAAAAATCATTTTTTACGATGATTTTTTTTGTCGCTAAATTTAAAAAAATTATCGCCAATTATTTTTTGCATTTTTTTTCGTCGCGTGTTCGTCGCAGAAAGTATTTTGTGACCCAAATTTATTTGCATCGCAAAAAAAAAAATTGCAACGAATAAAAAACGTCGCGAAAAGTCCAAAAAACGTTACTAAAATCTATTCCACCAACGAAAAAAATAAAAAATAATAATTTAATTAATTTTTTGCGATGTAAAAAAATTATCACGAATAATTTGTTACATAAATAAAAATATAAAAAATAATAATTTAATTCAGTTTTTGCGACGTTAAAAAATCGTCGCTAATAATCTTTTACATAAATAAAATGTAAAAAATAATAATTTAATTTAGTTTTTGTGACGTAAAAATAATCGTCGCTAATAATTTTTTACATAAATAAAAATGTAAAAAAAAATAATTTAGTTAATTTTTCGCGACGTAAAAAAATTGTCGCGAATAATTTTTTTACATAAATAAAAATATAAAAAATAATAATTTAATTCAATTTTTGCGACGTAAAAAAATCGTAGTTAATAATTTTTTACATAAAAAAAATTTTAAAAATAATAATTTAATTAATTTTTCGCGACGTAAAAAAATCGTCGCGAATAATTTTTTACATAAATAAAAAATATAAATAATAATTAAATAAATACATTTGCGACGTATAAAAATCGTCGCGAAACAGATTGTTCCTATAATTTTGCGCGACGATTTTAATTTTGCCGCAAAAAAGTTCTTTTTTTAAAAAAATAATTCGTAAAAAATGATATTCCAATAAACTTTTTCACCTGTTCACCAATAATACATGTGTTCAATAAAAAATAACACAATTAATACATTGCACATCTTTTTTTAAAAAAAATAATTTTATTTCAAAAAAAATGAATTATAAGAATTAAAGAACAAGAAGTTCTAAAAATAGAAAAAATGGTTTTAATCCATCAAAAGGATTTAAACCATTTCTAATTGCATTTAATGTCTCTTAAACTTGAACAACTCTAGCAGTCCAGCTCCATGCCTTGAAATACTATCTTCAAGCTCAACAGATCAGTATCAGGATCAAGAAAAAGTGTCACATATAATTTACCATTGCAGTTGAGAAGGGACCAAGATTTTGCATCTGAGAACTAGTCTAAGATTAACTGAAGGCAGAGTTCATTTCTTGGGTGTTTTCAAAGGTATAACCTGGTGTAGACGAGGGAAAGACATAAAGAGATTGACTGAAGGTAATGTATCCGATTGCTACAAAAGAGATTGCAATTCAGAATAGCACCTAATCAACTAGATATGCCTATAGGGTGTGTAAGCAGGGAAAAAAATTACCTGTCAACCAGTAGCTGCAGACAATCTTCCAATTTACCCAACATAAATAGACATAGGAATGCAACATTGTTTTTTCCATTCTCTTTGGCAATAGATGCAAGTTTTGATATTCCTTCAGTGTCTCCAAGAGAAGAATACAGTAATAACAAACCACTCAAGTCATTTGCATGCTTTAAACATTCATCTGCCATCTCCAACTGAAAAGTATTAGAAGAAATGAAATGAATAAAAAATAAAATTTGTGAGATGGAAGAACAAACCTAATTGAGAAATGATTAGAATAAAACTCGCATTTTTTGTGTCAGTATAAAGATGGCCTTGGAGGCGGGAAATTGTTAAGCTGGAATTCTTCCCTAACCCCATTGATGGGTTCTTGTAAATGGTTTGATGGGGTCTAAGGACCGTAAATCTCCACTGTGCCTCCCCGCTTCACCCCATTGAATTGTGCCCAATTTGAACCGTGAAGACTATTTCTAGTATTTGATGACAAAAGTCTATTTTCATTTGAGTTCACTTCCCATGGATGAAACATATTTGTCATCTAAAGTATGCATTTTTTCCCTTTGCAACACCCAAAAAATTGCAATGTCCATTTCATGATTTTGTCCCTCCTTATCGTAAATTATTTATCCTATCCATGTTATTTGACTCATTTGTAACTATTTAAAAATGGCTTGAGATATCCACATTTATCCTCCAACGCCCAGATCCCAAAACTAAGACCAAGAATTTCATCATTACAATACGCCAGCTTACAGGTAACTTCTAATTTAGTAGTGTTATTTAAAGCCTACAAAAAATTTCAAACAATCAAAGCAGACATTAATAGATTAAGTTATATGAATCTCTCTTGTCAAGCAAATCACGATAAATATAACTACTTGCTTAGTTTTGGGGGAAAAAGCTATGTCAAGTTTCCTATGGCTGACCATTATTACCATAATTTTGTTAAATTTGACGTTCATGTCAAACCCACCTAAATATGTGGATTCTCACTTGTAGAAGCTAGCATAGCCATTCCAATCTATGCAACCTATGTAGTTAAGGGGCAAGCTTCATCAATTTTTAGAATAGTCACAATTATTTTTAATCTAAAATAGAATCCAACAAAGAAAAACAAAAATGCAGATAACAATTCGCTCAAGGTACTTCATCACATATCCAACATGCAAAAGCTACAGCTTAAAGAATGCAACCCCATAGCCTGAAATTCTGGATCAAAAACAAAAGACAATTGAATTACTCTATCAGTGCCAGTTGAAGCAAAGTCGCTGGGCGTGTGAGATAGAGAATGGGAAGAGTGTGTAGTCCACCATCCATGATTGAAATTTACCCTTGCATTCTAAACTTATAGTGACTAAGCAGTGGCTCTAGATTTTACTTGTTGCATGGATTAAGCATATCATTGGTCCATCTTCCAAGAGAGGTAACAATGTAGCAAGTTTATCATGTGACAAATGAGCAGATTCAAATGCATGATGGAGTTGGTAATAGCGGGCAGATGATTATTCATTAGCAACTCTAAAAGGTTTACCCCAAATGAAGCCTAAATTGTAAAAGCTCTTTCAAAAGTTATGAATTAGGTTGGCAAATAATCAACTATAAAAAGAAATACTATGATTAATTTAATATCAAAACTTGCAAGGTAGACCTGTATTCATCAAAGTAATTGGTCTAAACTTAATAATAATGCTTCTGATCACTCTTTCTAGCACAAACTAAGACCCAAAACCTCAATTCATCTTCTTCTATTTCATTTTCCAGTAACCAAACATAAAATGCAAACCTGAAAAACCTTTAATAACAAAAAACAATAAAAGAGACAAACAAACAAATAAAAAAACCTCACAANTAGTAACCAAACATAAAATGCAAACCNACTCTTTCTAGCACAAACTAAGACCCAAAACCTCAATTCATCTTCTTCTATTTCATTTTCCAGTAACCAAACATAAAATGCAAACCTGAAAAACCTTTAATAACAAAAAACAATAAAAGAGACAAACAAACAAATAAAAAAACCTCACAACTCAGGTCGATAATAGAAGCTGAGTTCTATTTTTCACTCAAGAGAACATGCACAATCTTATTTGCATAATGTTAAAATAATGACACTATGAGAGTAATAAGTCATAACCTCAAGAATTAGCACTCTCCTCTACCACCAAACATACTTCATATACTTTTTCCAAAGTCATAAAGAACAATGCATAGCAGCTATTTAATCTACATTGAAATCTAATTTTTCCTCCTTATAAAAGCAACAATTTAGAAACTTTGAAAAATAGTTGAAACTCCCAAATTATGGATGTAGTCCTCACTTTTGTTTATATATTCAATGTTATCCAGTTCCAAATACTCATAAATTCGACTACTTGAAATTATTTTGCCGAAAAAAAAAAGGAGTCCAATGTCAATAAATACCAAAACCCATGGCAATCTGTAAATAGCGATCGCATAATCTCGTATACTCTAATTCATCTTTCTAAATTACAAAGTCAATCCAAATTTTGGGTTCCCTATATAGAATATACAAATACTAACTTGCATAAGTAAAATACTAACTTGCATAAATTAATACTAACTGAAATTTGGACCCAACAATAAAATTTGACGATAATGTTTGTTCTGGACCCGTTGACATTGAAAACTTTAAGGTGAAAATTGCATGAGACAAAACAAAGCTANTAGAAATTTGAACCCAACAATAAAATTTGACGATAATGTTTGTTTTGGGCCTGTTGACATTGAAAAATTTAAGGTGAAAATTGCATGAGACAAAACAAAGCTATTTGGTTCAGCATCTGCATTCCTTTTCCACTATCTGCACTCTTTTTTCACTAAGTTTCGTGTTATGATGGGATTATTGTCAAAACCAACAAGCCATTCGAACATAAAACTCTAAATGCGAACATTAATCAACAAGTGATTCGAACATAAACACATAGGAAACACTAAAATTAGTATAACCTACATACAAAAGAAACCATACCACGCTATGCAAGTCCTTTTCCGGTACCAGATGTACAACTTCCCCTTCTTCACAAAGTACTTTAATTTTGACCTGTATTTTTCCTCCCTGCTAAAGAAAACCATTCAGAGGATACATACAATCAAAACACCAATTACAAATTTTTTGATATAGTCTTCATTCTTACAATATTCAATTCATTGACCAAAAAAAAAAATCGGGTATGATTACCTTCTTTTAGCGCCAGCTTTGATGGTGTTAAGGCTTCCTTCCAATTTGCTCAAAGTTTTCTGATAGTGAAAACTTGCTCATTGTCTACCAAAAAAAAATTGATAAGTAAACTAGAGTTTCTACAAAAATTACAAAGCCAAAAAAGGAATATCCTGCATACCTTCACATTGCCCAGGTTCAGCAGTACCACAAGATTCACATTTACCAGATTCAAGGGGCAGACCAAGAAAGGGATTTGAGAGTTGACTAGCATGGCTGATAGGGCAGTCACTATTGGATGATGTACACTAGCAAAAAGAATCACAATAACCAAGCAGACCATATGTTGTTCAAAGTTCAAGTATCCCCAATATTGTGAATTTTACACAAAACCTACTTAAAATTATACAAATCCGCATTGCAAAATCCCAATTTTCCTTTCCTTTCTGACATTTTCTCAGCAGCCAAACATACCCCATGTTGACCAAAGGACTAGAATCGCCAAATTGAAATCATATACAAAACCAACATGCAAATACACCAAATCCACCTAGAATCAAACAGACCCAGTACGGACACCACCACCCAGCAGATTATGTTTATACTTATATATATATAGAACACATGCATGTGTGAGTTTATGCTTGTATATATGCTTGTGTACTTACAAACACACACCAATGTCAATAGAGACACACACACACACAATAAAGCAATGAATTAACAATGTTATAATGGTCATGTGGCTCATGTTACATCAAAACCATGGAATTCATTTTCTTTAAGATTGTCAACCTTGTTTATACACACAAATCAAACAAAACTGACAAGCAATTATCATAGGATAGGAACAACGCTGTGGGGAAGTACTCTCTCTCCACTACAAGCCATTCTTTACATTTAATAACACTTTGACTTTGTTTGTGTTGAACTAAAACATAGTGATATTATAGGCATCCTAATCCAACAAGGGATCATAGTTATCACAAGTACTCTATGATTCAAGGTCATATGATCACAAACAGAATAAGTTTGCAATTCATTATGGTCAAATTCTTAAACCCAAACTTAAAACTAAACTCAAAATCAACACGTGATCTAGCAAGTCCTAAATATAAACTCTAAGCCCTTGCTCTTGCTTTATTTCTCTATTTTGGTGTTTGATGAACATATACGTGATTACCGAAGAGTGCAAAAGCAAATCGCTTAAAACCGTTGTGCTAAAACTGTGTTTCTTAGTCACTTTTTATGAAGAAAGAAACAACATTATATTCAAGAATGAATCAAGAATTCTGAATGTAATTACACAAGGGATTAGAAATATGGTGCGTAATCAGTTAGTCTCCTTAAAGATCAGGTTCCAGTTCATGGTCTTTGAGCCTCTTTCTCTAAGGTTTTTGCAAGCTTAATTGTCAATTTGAAAAGGAAGTATAGTATTGGCTATGATAGAGATAAAAAAAACTAAAAAAAATTTCGGTTATATGAAGACTTAAAAAAAACTAAAGATTGTTTTTTTTTATTCAGATTCACTCATTAATTAAACAAAAAAAACTGGCTTGCAAAAAAAAGGTAGTGAAAAGCAAGGACTCCCATTTGGTCTATAACGTCAAATTTTGCATTAGTTGACATAAGGCATGTGACATACACGATATAAAACAATTAATTTTATAAGCAAAGTGATATAAGAAAATAATTTCGATGATAAAATACTCTGTTACCAAAAAAAAAAAAGTCACACCATTTATATGTAAACATTTCGATTTAAGGTACAAACATTTTTTATTGGTCCAGAATGTATTCTTGAACCAAATAATTGAAGTTCTTTCTCTCTCATCAATGTATTATTTCTCTCTTACTTACACACGAATTCCTTCGGTTTACTTTCTGTTGCTTGACGAATTGTAGATTCAAATTATATTCTGTCAACTCTTAAATTAACCAATTTCAATTCAACATTTACAAAACTCTATTTCATGAATTTAACACCCATTTTCAACAACTAAACTTAATTTTCAATTTTACACCAAATATATGCTTTCAAGTGTATGAATGTGTGAAGTGTTGTTCAGTGTATGAATGTGTGAGCTCGTGAGTTTGTCTGTATCTATGTATCTGTTTGTGTTCGAGTTCTGCAAACTTAGATTTGTGTGAATGTATGTGTGTTGCTGTGAATGCGAGTACGTCAGTGTGTTGCTGTGATTTTGATGATTGCTAACAATTACTAAATATATTGCCTATAAGCTAAACATGTCATGCCCTCAAAGGCATCTAGCAAAAGCACAATTTATATAGCCACTCTCGGAATATAGACCCAATGGAAAAGGCAAAGTTCATTTACCTGATCAAATTGAAATCTTAAATTGCTTCTTCTAGATGACAGAGAGTCTGCAATACAGTTGGAGTTTCAAAAAAGTTTGTATCAAAAAATGTTGACCAACAAATAGAGCAACCAAAATTTCCATGGGCGTGATCCAATAATAGCATTGAAACATTGATTGCTATATGGACTTAACCCAAAAAAAATTAACACCCAACTTCTAGTTGGATTTTACTTTTCTTCCCTAGGCTCAAGCATAGACATCCCCATTTGTAGCAACGAGTACTTCGAGCAAATGTCTACAGATACATTTCACGTTTCAAAAGAAGCTACATAGACCTTTTTCCCAGAAGGTAAATAAGCTCCATAAACATTAACTTACCCAAATTTTACAATCTCATAAAAAAAAAATGAAACAAGCCAATATTTGAATAAACATCATATAATTTCAATTGCAGATAGACACCTTTGTAGAATCTTTCAATATATTTGTTCGTCACATAATTAGAAATAGATTAGAATGCCCCCAAATTCAGACCTATATGGAACGTGACATCATCTATAAGAAACTTTCCCCAAAAAAATCATTTATAAGAAGGAATGGGGTGGTCAACTATATTCATTTATCAACATCAAAATTATATCTTGATGAGGAAGGAGATTTGCTTTTGCCACCGGGGAGGAAAGGAAGAAGGGGGTTTTTATCTTGATGAGGAAGGGGTTTGTGGCTGATAGAAGGACTTTGGTTGGGGTAGTGGTGGGAAACAATTGTGGTAAATGGTGGTGGAGAGAGTGAGGGACAGGAAGCGAATGAAGCAGAGAGAAAGAGAGGGGGCGAGACTTACCTGTTCGCTGGAAGACAGTGGCAACGACGAGAATAACTCGAACCCCCCTTCACTTGATCTCCATTGAATACTATGAAATCAGAGGATCTATTGGGTTGGACAAAGCTCATCGTTTGCCTCTGTGTGTGTATGTAAGAGAGAGAGAGAGAGAGAGAGAGAGAGAGAGAGAGAGAGAGAAGTCGATCGTGAAGAAGGGGCTGCTACGGCTTACCCTGGTTTTATTTTTTTTTACAGACTCAAAATGACGCCATTTTTGGGTATAAAGGTTTTTTTCAAAGCCCAAAAACGAAGTCATTTTGGTTTTTTATTTAAAAATTATTTTCTGCGACAATAAATAACACGTCGCAAATAACATTTTAATTTTAANCTTTATTTAAAAATTATATTCTGCGACAATAAATAACACGTCGCAAATAACATTTTAATTTGAATTTTAATTTTAAAAAAATTATATTATGTGACGAACCAAGAAAACGTCGCAAAAACTATTATCAGAAAAAGAATTTTCCCGCCACACCTCAAAATTTGGAGGGAATTGCATTTCGTGATATGTTTTCTGCGATAAAAAATAAAACATCGCAAATAATATTTTAATTGTAATTTAAAATTTCTAAATTTAACTTCTGCGACGAATATAAAAACGTCACGAAATAATAATTTTATATAGTAAAAAATAAAATTTATATTCTGCGACAAACTTATAAAAACGTTGTTAAAAAATAAATATTCCCGACGAAACATCGTGAATTAATATTTTTATGTTATTTAAATTTAATAACTAAATTTTCAATTTCATTCAATTAGCACTCAATTCATTGAATTAAATTTTCAAATCAAACAACAAAACATTCAATTTATCAAATTAACAAGAAAACAACATACAATTTCATCTAATTAATATTCAATTCATCAATTTAACACAAAATTAACATTCAATTTTATCTAAAAAAAATATTTAATTCATTAAATTAACATTCAAATTCAACTAGTCAAGATTAAATTGACAAAATTGATACTTTAGGGATGAAACTGACAAAACATCCATTATATATGGATAAAAGTGTTATTACTGGATAATTGTAGATATTAATTTGATTAATTGGGCGTTAATTGTATGAATTTGAATATAAATTGGATGAAATAAATGCTAATTTTGTGTTTATTTGATGAATTAGGTATTAATTTGATGAAATTGAATGTCAATTTGATAAATCTTAAGGTTAACTAAGTGAATTTACATGTTAATTTGATTAATTTAGTGTTTATTATCTAAAATATCAATGAATTGAATGTTAATTGGACGATTTTGGATACAAATTGGATGAATTTAATATTAATTAAGTTGAATTTTAATGTTAAGTTGATGAATTGAATGTATTAATGTAATATTAATTTGTTAATTACATGTTAATTGAAAACATTGATATTTTAGATATCAATTTGACAAAATTTCCATCTTTAAGGGATAAAAATGTTATTAACCAATTAGGAATTTTAATCGATAAATTTTAATCATTTGATAAATTTGAATATAAATTAGGTGAATTGAAGGTTAATTTGACATTAATTTGATTACTTTAATATTAATTGGTTGAATTTGAATGTTAATTTAATGAATTAAATGCTTGTTATATAAAATTGAATGTTAATTGGATGAAAGTTGAACATTAATTTGATGTTAAATTGATGAATTGAATGTTAATTAGATGGCATTGTATGTTACTTTGGTATTAATTTGATGAAGTTAATGTTTATTGTTTGATTTGGAAAGTTAATTCAATGAATTGAGTGTTAATTGAATAAAATTGAAAGTTTATTTGATTAATTTAATGTTAACTAGTTGAATTTGAATGCTAATTTAGTGAATTAAATGCTTATTAGAAAAAATTGAACGTTAATTAGATGAAATAGATTGTTGTTTTGGTGTTAATTTGATGAATTAAATATTAATTTGATAAATTGAATGTTAATTTGTTGTTAATTTGATGAAATTGCATGTTAATTTGAATGTTAATTTGACAAATTGAGTGTTCTTTGAATGAAATTGAAAGTTTATTTGATTAATTTTGAATGTTAACTAGTTGAATTTGAATGTTAATTTAGTGAATTAAATGTTTATTAGAAAAAAATGAATGTTAATTCGATTAATTGAATATTAATTTGATGAATTAAATGTTAATTTGATAAATTAAGTTTTAATTGGATAAAATTACATGTTAATTTGGTGTTAATTTGATAAAATTACATGTTAATTTGGTAAAATTATATGTCAATTTGATAATTTGAATGTTAATTTGACGAATTGAGTGTTCATTGAATGAAATTGAAAATTTATTTGATTAATTTTGAATGTTAATTTGATAGTTTGAATGTTAATTTGACGAATTGAGTGTTCATTGAATGAAATTGAAAGTTTATTTGATTAATTTAATGTTAACTAGTTGAATTTGAATGTTAATTTAGTGAATTAAATGCTTATTAGAAAAAATTGAATGTTAATTAGAAGATGTTGGGTGTTAATTTGGTGTTAATTCGATTAATTGATTATTAATTTGATTAATTGAATGTTAATTTGATAAATTAAATTTTAATTGGATGAAATTACATGTTAATTTGGTATTGATTTGATTAAATTACATGTTAATTTGATGAAATTGTATGTCAATTTGATAAATCTGAATGTTAATTTGATAATTTGAATGTTAACTTGATGAATTGAGTGTTCATTGAATAAATTTTTTATTTATGTAAAAATTTATCGGTGTTATTTTTTGAAAAACGTTAGGAAAAATTAATTAAATTTTATTTTTAAATTTTTTTTAATTTACGTAAACATTTCTGTGCGAAGTTTTTTTAAAAACGTCGCAAAATATTAATTAAATTATTTTTTTCAAATTTTTTTTATTTATGTTAAAATTTATGGGCCGCGTTCTTCAAAACATGTCGCGAATAATCAATTAAATTATTTTTTTTAAATATTTTATTCACATAAAAAGTTTATTTGCGACGTTTTTAAAAAAAGTCGCTCAAAATCAATTAAATTGTTTTATTTTTAATTCTTTTATTCACGTAAAAAGTTTATTGGCAACGTATTTTAAAAACGTCGCAAAAAATCAATTAAATTATTTTTTCTTAAATCTTTTATTCATGTAAAAATTTATTGGCGACATTTTTTGGAAACGTCGCGAATAATCAATTAAATTATTTTTTTTAAATATTTTATTCAGGTAAAAAGTTTATTTGCGACATTTTTAAAAAACGTCACGAAAAATCAATTCAATTGTTTTATTTTTAAATCTTTTATTCACGTACAAAGTTTATTTGCGACATTTTTCAAAAACGTCCCAAAAAATCAATGAAATTGTTTTTTCTTAAATCTTTTGTTCACATAAAAAGTTTATTGTCGACGCTTTTTAGAAACGTTGCGAATAATCAATTTAATTATTTTTTTTAAATATTTTATTCACGTAAAAAGTTTATTTGCGACGTTTTTAAAAAAAGTTGCGAAAAATCAGTTAAATACTTTTATTTTTAATTTTTTTATTCACGTAAAAATTTTATTCGCGATGTTTTTAAAAAACGTCGCAAAAAATAAATTAAATTACTTTATTTTTAAATCTTTTATTCAGGTAAAAAGTTTATTGGCTAAGTTTTTTAAAAACGTCGCAAAAAATCAATAAATTTATTTTTTAAATTCTTTTATTCAGGTAAAAAGTTTATTTGCGACGTGTTTTAAACGTCGCGAAAAATCAATTAAATTGTTTTATTTTAAATATTTTATTCACGTAAAAATTTTATTTGTGATGTTTTTAAAAACGTCGCGAAAAATCAATGAAATTGTTTTTTCTTAAATCTTTTATTCACGTAAAAAATTTATTGGCGACATTTTTAAAAAACGTCGCGAAAAATCAATTAAATTATTTTATTTTTAATTTTTTTATTCACGTAAAGAGTTTATTCTCGACGTTTTTTAAAAATGTCGCGAAAAATCAATTAAATTGTTTTATTTTGAAATCTTTTATTCAGGTAAAAAGTTTATTGGCTACGTTTCTTAAAAAAGTCGCAAAAAATCAATTAAATTATTTTTTTAAATCTTTTATTCAAGAAAATTTTTTATTAGCGACGTTTTTAGAAACGTTGCAACAAATCAATTAAATTATTTTTTTAAAAATCTTTTATTCACGTAAAAAGTTTATTTGCGACGTTTTTGAAAAATGTCTCTAAAAATCAATTAAATTGTTTTATTTTTATATCTTTTATTTATGTAAAAATTTTATTGGTGATGTTTTTATAAAACGTCGCTAAAATTTAATTTAAATTATTATTTTTAAATCTTTTATTCATGAAAAAAATTTATAATTTTTTTTTATAATACCTATTCGCGAAAAATTTATAATACCTATTCGCGAAAAATCAATTAAAATTTTTTTTTGAATCTTTTATTTACGAAAAAAGTTTATTGGCGATGTTTTTAAAAACGTCGCGAAAAATCACTTAACCAATTCCCGTCATTTCTCCCGCCAAAAAACAATTATGAGGAAATCACCTTTTTGCGACGTTTTTTAAAAAACGCGCAAAAAAAATTGACAAAATTGAAATTTGTGACAACATTATAAAATCGTCGCTAATAGTAAATTTTTTGCAACAAATTAAAAATTGTCGCAAAAAATTCTTTTTGTTGTAGTGATAAACAGAGCGTAAAATTGCTGAAAATTTGAACTGAGGAATATTAAATACTATAAGCTATATTCATATGTGGTTATGGCTTAATTGTGTGTGAAAAGATGTTGTGTTGTGTGATCAAGTTTGAATTTGAATTGCGGAATTATGTGAAATCTATGATTTAAACTGTCGAGACTATTGGGCATAGGCAGTAATAAGATAATAGCTGAGACTGTCAGACTTAGACCGTAGCGATAAATCTGCCGAGACTTCTAGGGATAAACAATAACGTAAAATTGCCTAAACTCCTGGATGGAAATAGGTAGCATTAATTACTACAGGTTGGTTGGATAATAATATTGAATTCTGTTATGTGGAATGTGTTATTCTATGCTATACTTGGCTATTTTCTTTCTATTTGTTTCAAATATAGTCACTAAGCGTGTGGTTTTGTTCACCCCTCTTCAATTCCTTATTTTGAGGACTCATGGGATGTAGAAGGTGGTCCACTGGGTGGTATATTTTGACATAGAGAAGTTGTTGTATGAATGCACAAATTGATATGTAATATAATTGTACATAAATGAATGTAAAGGGTATGGTGCCCTAGTTTGTTATAATATTGTGTTTTATAATATCGATTATAATTTTATGGGAAAAGAGTTAATTTTATTACTCCACAATATAACAGAGCTAGTGTTTGATAGGTTCTATAGACTTGTCAGTTCTAGATGTCATAGTGGACCGTTAGGGCTGTGTCTGTCATGTTTTGTTAGATGGCATTTAAAAATTTATTGGGTAGAGTAATGTTGTATTATTGTTTGTTCACTTACTCTGATTACTTGATAGAGATAATTATGGATCTTGTGAATCAGGAAAATATAAAGGGGAAGGCTTCTTCTACTCCTACTGTAGATAAGGGAAAAAGGCCGCAGGTGCAAGTTGAGCATGGTGGGCAGTTAGCTAAGCAAACATTGGAGGCAGGTGCCACCAAATTTTATTAACAACAGATAATGATATCTGAACCTCAGAGTACATTATATGAACGATTTAAAAAGCTTAATCCTTTGAATTTTATTGAAGTGTTTGGTGCTATTGAGGCTGAGAGCTGATAGAGAAGAATAGAGAAGATATTTAAAGTTATATGTGTTACTGAAGAAGAAAAGGTGACATTGACTACTTTTATGCTATGGAGGACGCTCAATATTGGTGGGAAGCTACCGAGCATTTATTGATTGTTCCAGAAGTTGGAGCAGCACCTAAATCTTTATTGTGGAAATAGTTTGTTGAAGCCTTCAATAAAAATTAAATTGTTTATTCACGTTATCCAGGGGAATATATCGATCACTAATTATGAGTACAAGTTTACATCATTATCCTAGTTCGTTCCATCTACTTAAGTAATGAGGAAAAGTTTAGAAGGTTTCAAATGGGATTGAATTTTAGCATTCAATGTCAAATTTCCACACAAGAGGTGAAAAGGTATCTTGAACTTGCTAACAAAGTGTTAATCGTGGAAAGGGATGTGTGAGAAGAGAGGAGGATTAGTGAATAGTCAAAGAGGAGTAGATTTAACTCAGGAAGACAAAGCACTTTTAGTGGAGGATACCTAGGTTAGAGTGGGAAGAGTTTCTCAACATCAAAGAGTCCTTCGAAAGGCCTGCCAGGACAGTTTATATAAGGTAGAGGACAGGGTTTTGTTAGTCAACAATCTTTCTCTCAAGGCATGGGTGGTTCTGGTGGTTGTAGTGTAGGGAATGTGTATTACAGATGTGGTATGGGAGGACATTTTTCCAGAGAATGCACATCGACTCAGATAGATGTTCCACGAAGATGCTTTACTTGTGGGAAGCTAGGTCATATGCAGCGTCATTGTCCACAGTTTGCAACTCCTATGTTTTTGGTGGGTAGTGCAGCTACTGGTGGAAGAGGTTTTGTGGGAGGTTCCTGAGGTAGGGGTGGTGGTTCTTCGAGTAAGTCAGAGACTGGAGGAAGGGTGTTTGTGATGACAAAACTTGATGCGCAACCAGATGATATCCAGGATTTTGATTTGATCCTGGGTATGGATTAATTATCCTCATATCATGCTTCCATAGATTGTTTCCATAAGGAAGTAGTATTTTAGGTTCCGTATGTGCCCGTATTTCGATTTTATGGTGATTGTCTTCTATAGGTTTGATCTCTGCACTTAAAGCTAGGAAGTTGTTAAGGAATGGGTTTTAGGAGTATTTGGCCTATGTGAAGGATACTTGAAAGGGTGGTCATGAGTTGGAAAATATTCCTGTTTTGCGTGAGTCTACTAATGTATTTCCTAAGGAATTGCTAGGTGTACCTATTGATACAAAAGTTGAATTTACAATTGAGTTGATGTCGGACACTAGTCCAATTTCAAGGGCACCATATCGTATGGCTCTAGCTGAACAAAAAGAATTAAAGATTTAGTTACAAGAGTTATTAGACATGGATTTATTTGACCTAGTGTGTCACCTTAGGGTGCACCGGTGTTGGTTGTAAAGAAGAAGGATGGTACTATGTGGTTGTTATATTGACTACTGACAACTGAATAAGGTAACCGTACGAAACAAGTACCATTTTCCACGTATAAATGATTGCTTGGTTTGTTTATCTTGCATCCCACATGAACCCGATTATTATAATGAAGGGTGAGTGTCACTCTCACTCAAGCTCGTGCAAGTAAGAAGGAAATTGTGTGGATGAACAAAACATGTGTGAATATGCAAAAATTCTCCCAAGCGTAGAGAAACTTATAGTATCATTTTTTAACTCAAAAAAAGTTCCGAGATCATCTCCTCAGGGAAAGAACGGTCAAGTGTTATCGAAAGTGATTTGTGAAAAGGAAAAATGGAAAATATTGTGATTTGAATTTTGGTGGTTTGTGTTTTGAGGAATTTGCAAGTAGAAAAAGGGTTGGCTAATCTATGAAGTTCATTCCAGTGGGTATGCCAAATCAATTCAGTACATTCCACAAATGGTGCCTAGGTGTTTGATTGATTCGTAGGAAGTGAGATGAATGTGGTTGCTCAGACAAGAGAATACCTCGTGACAAGTCTATGGTGTGTCAAAATCCTACAACCACATTCATCTGCAACCTAGTCAAACCAAATACTTTACACTACGAGCAACAATGAAAGAGAATTGATTCCACGTACCCAAGAGGAAATCCCTCTTGGATTATCCAACTAAAGGTTTAGCTCTACGTGATAAATGCTGAAATAAACATTCAAGAGACAAACATGGTAATGAAATCAAACTTGAACTTGTATTAATGTAAAAAAGAGTATCGACTACAAAGGAAATGACATTCATACTCAAGATGTAGAGCTTAAAAAGAAAAATACCCAAATGCAACAATAGAACTAGAAAACCTTAGCCAAACTCAATACAACTTCAAATAAATGAGAGTAATGTGCTAGAAAGAAGGATTACATGTAGATTGAAGCTTACAAGAATGAAAATGGTGAAGGAAAATGTAAAAAACCTAGAATTCTCTCTCTAGAACCATTTTCTTCTTCCTTGGATCTTTTCTCTCTAAAAGTTCTTTAATGTCAAAAAGTGCCTCCATTTTCCTCCATCCTCGTGTCTCTAATCCCTAAGTGTGCAGAGGTCAGATGCTTTGGGAAGAGATTCACAAAAAAGGCTTCCAAAAATTCATACAAAAGTTTAACCCCTTTCCTTTTTCAATCATTCCCTTTTTCTATCTCCTTTCATTACCCCATTCCACACCTTCATGCATAAAGGTTGAATGCAGAGATTAGGAGATTGTGGTGGAGTGTTGAAGTGGTCAAAATCTCAATTAGAATAGTAGGGGTGGGCCCTTGTCACTTATGGAGTCATGGGGAAAGTAATTTGGAACTTATGGGCTTTGGGTACCAGTACAAAGTGATGAGGTACCGTTACCTCGTCAAGTAGAGGGCTTAGGTACCAGTACCTAGTGATGGGGTACTGCTACTTACTTCATTTCTTCCATTTTGAAAAGCTAAGGTATATGTGAAAGGTACTGGTACCTAAGGCACCAGGTGCCGATACCTACTTCGTCTCTTCATTTCAACATGTTGAGGTCCAAGTGTCTGTTGCCGGTACCTAAGGTGATAGGTACCGGTATCTAAATTCCAGTAAGCTTAGGTACCAGTACCTCGTGATGAAGGTACTGATACCTCCCTCACCTTCTTTGAATTTTCAACATTTCAAGATCCTGAGCCATTTGTCATGAGTTCCTTTCTTTTGCCCATTATCCCCAATCATGTTGTAAAGTGATTAGCACCTGCATTTACCATCCAATTACCTGCAATCAAGCAATTCTCCATTAATCTCTGATATAACTCAATTTTCCACAATTCATTACAAAAACAAGTTAAAATGGATGCAATGAGGTTATTAAATTTGCAGTATTTCGCACTCATCACACCCCCCAACTTGAGTTTTGCTAGTCCCTAGAAAAATCTTATTCCAAAAAGATAAATAAAATACAAAAATAACACTTACATTCATGTTAATCATTTCATGGACTAAATCAAAATGCTCAAATCAAATTGCAATTAGGCAAATGAATTTGGGGCAAAGTTAACACAACATGTTGTTCTTTCATTCATAACATTTCATTGAGTACAAATAACATAAAAAAAAAAAAATATTCGACATATTTCCCTAGTCACTCCTACCCTAACTTGTTCTCTTCTAAGACTCCCCAAAACCCCTATAGAATAAAAAAAAGGGAAAAAAAGTGGTCTCTCTCTCTCTCTCTCCTACTCCTCCTCATCATCATCATCATTAGCATTGTCATCATCTTCCTCACCATCCCCAAGCTTTGCAACATTAAGAACAGTTGAGATGGATGGGACAGATGGTTGGACAACAATGCTAGTCCCAAGCGCTGATGGTGGAATATCTTATACGGTAGTTGGTGGTGGTGCCATCTCAGGATGAGGCTCTCTTGCGAACATCTGCACAAAAATCCTCTTCATCATCAGTCTCAATAGCTATAGAGTTTCGCCAAAATCATCCAATCTCCCCTTAATCCCAGTCAGCCACTGGCAAACAGTCATAGGTGGGGTGGATGTAGATGGCCCAGCCGTAGATGGCTCAACCCTCTCATCTCTCTGCTTGGATCCCCTAGTCATAGCCTTCCTTTTCTTGCTACTCGGTTTGCCTATCTGGGCAAACGCAGGTGGGAGTATCTTGTCAATGGGAGAAGGCTTTGATCTTGCTCTGAAGACAAATCTTGGTGATCAAGTGGGCATAGGGAAAATTCACCCTAGCCTTCGTAGCCTAGACCTAATCCTTTATCACCTCCTCGATCATTAAGGCAATGTCCATCTAAGAGCCAGTCATGAACCCATAGAAGAGAGGCATCTTTTCTTCCCCTGGCTTCTTCTCTGCTTCTTGAGGTAGGAGATTGTAATAGAGGACCTTATGCATCACTCCCTAAGTATGCTTAAGTCCCCCAATTTGGATCTTGCCATTAAATTAAGCGGGGTCCTTGTACATCAAGCATACATACTCATGGAGTTGCTTCCTCCCTTGAGTACCATGGGAGTAGATGACCCTATTAGTAGGAGGCCTTTGGTATTGTAGTGCCTGAGCAATGACCGTTGGGGTGACCTCAATCCCTTTTCCCTGCACTTTGATCTTCAACAGTTCTAACTCAAAATCCACCACAACCAATTTTTGATAAAATTCCCGACAATAAGGGAGCACATACCCCTTTACCTCTTAAAACTAAAAGTGTAGACCATGGCTCTCAATGGCCCTAAAAACAGCATCACCCGGCCCTAAGGTGGGTCTATCAAGCTGACGCTCGTGCGTCACATTTTTCACCCCAATGATTTTCGAGTAGTGGTTATTTTTTTGTTTCTTCCTTTGTTCCCCACCACTTGGGCCCATTTCATCCACTCTCCTCTGAGACCCCATGCTCACTTGTTTCATTGGGGTGGGGCCCGCTTGTTTCATGTGGGCCATCACAACCCAAGAGCAAAGAATAAGAGAACCCACTCCCAAATCAAAGAGAAAAATTCAAAATATGGAGAAGGAGACTTATCAAACCATTCCATAAACACTAGATTCAAGCCTTGAGTGAAGAAATGGAGGATTTTGATGGATGCCCAAGAGTTTTTGGATGGCTTGGAGGGTTTCTATGGAGAGGGAAGAGAGTTTGAGAGGAGGAGAAGTTAGAGGAATGAAATAAAATCTAAAAATCCCTTTTTAAAATCCTCGATTTCTGCAATTTAGGGCATGAGGTATTGGTACCTCGTCAAGTAGTTACTGGTACCTGAGTGTTCTGTATTATAGGTACCAGAACCTGAGTGTTCTGTCTTATAGGTACTGGTACCTCTTTTGACTTGGTACCGGTACTTGACTATGCTGTCTTCTAGGTGTCAGTACCTCTTCGATATGGTACCAGTACTTGCCCTTAATTCTGCAAAAAAAAATTTCTTTGCTGCTCTTTCTCCCTCCCATTCCATTTTATCTAACTTATTTGACTCCAAAGCACTCTAACAAACTAGTTCCTAACTTAACTACCCAAAAACATGTTCCAAGCTACTAAATCACACTATTTGACTTTACCCGAATTCATTTACAAAATTGCAACGCGATTTAAGTCTTGATGATTTCAAAACACATGTAATGGAATTCTAAATTAAACAAAATGAACACTATCAAGTACAACAAAAAATAGAATCTTTGGTACTTCAATTTCTTCATTTCATACTCACTACATTTTTAAACCACTAGGTGATCCCTAATGGACGAGTTTTCCCCGTGAAGGTTTATAGTGAAGCTGCCTACAAACTTCTATCTTTGCTCCTTTTTTTCTAGTATTTGAACATATTTCATTATCCTAACTAGTTGTGGGGTGCCTTGAACAAAATTTTTCACATTCACCCAAACTAGTTCCCCATAAGTGTACATAGATTTAAAGGCTATTCAAAAGTACTCACCAACACATCTCCCTTCACAACTCGTGTGTATTTCTAATGACCGTGCAATTTTAAACATCTTACCCAAAAACATCCATATCCATTTTCGCTCTCCAAAATCAACTTTGATACAATTCTCACCAAGGGTTTTCTCTCAAAGTGAATCACTCTTCAGTTATAGTGACTTTCCCTGAATGTTTATATGTGAGGTAAAATATTGTATTCAAAACGAAGGATAACTCACATATAATCCCAATTTGAAAGGCACTTAAACAATTGAAACAACCTTAGCATAATCTCATAAATGGAACGTTAGGGCAATTTAGAACAATCTCATTGACTTCTCTTTTCCTTTAGAATGTACTTTTTCCCTATATCCTTGAGATCAAAAAGGACTTTTTCCGGTTATAACCTAGCCTTGGGTGAGGGCTAAGAGAAACGCAGGGTAAAGATAGTTCAAAGTAAATTATCCCGAGAATATGGCATTGAAGTTACAATTCACCTTTTTGGTGCATCATTCCTTTTTTTCAATCCCCTTTCATGTTACTTCAATCTTTTCTCTTTTTTTTTTTTTGGCTTTTGTCTTCTTTGCCCATCTTTTTCCTCTCTTTTTTCTCTCTCTCTTTACTTTTGCCTTCATTTTTTTTCCACTTCACGCTTACATCGTCCCTTTGTTTCATCCCTTTTTTTCATTTTCCACCATCATATTCCCTTCTTCAATAAAATCATTATTCATCTCGGGATAACCAAGATAGGATGAAAATATTCCACATGGCTTGGTCAAAGATATGGGTAAGGAAACGAAATTTATTCATTTGCAGCTCAATCACAGCAACTAGGGACAATATTTGAAAAGAAAGGCTAAGGCTCAAAGTTGATCAAAGAAGGCCTAAAATCATTTCTCAGAGATACATGACTAATTACTATTATGCATTTTAGATCTAGTCAGTCAACTATCATTTTGCACACTAACCAAAGCAAGAAAGATGAGATTATTGAATATAATTGAATTTGAAAGATTTTTCTTTTGAGTACATGCAAGTTTATCCTCCAAAAAGGACAACATAATGGCTCACATAAGTACTTAGTTCATCTCCACTATTTATGTCAGGCTCTTAAGATATGAATCTCCTTTGGTAAGTTGCAAAAAATTACATCCTCATGGTGCACTTTGATTGAGTTTGACTGAAGACATGGATGTGCTACTTAAGTATAGGGTAAACCCCTATGGTGTACCCATATATTTTTTTTTTTGGGAGGGGGGAAGGGGGACTTGAACCCTTGACCTCAAGAAGACAAAGCATTTACAAGGCAAGGAATACTATTGGATCAAAGGCCCATAGGTTATGGTGTACCCATATGTTCAAGTTCTAGGTCAAGCAAACACAAGTCCCAAAACATTAAGGAAGAGAAAATATATTTCAATATCAGATGTTTTTGTATTTTTTTTCAAAATATTTTATAAAATTTATCAAATTTTTGAACTTGTCATCAACAAAATGGTGTATCATGCAAATGGAGCATCTCACCACAAAATGATATTATCCACAAAAAATTGGTGTATCATGCAAATGGTGCACCTCACCCCCCAACTTGAATTACACATCGTCTTCAATGCAACAACAACAACAACAAAAAGAATGCAATGAGATGATATAAATTTAAAGACAAGAAAGGTGAGAGAACACCTTGCAATGAGCTTTAATAAAAACACAGCTAGCTGCGAACACAGAGAAATAACACTACGTACAATAGAAAATAAGTAAGCAATTTAACTTTTAAAGTAAAGTTGAAAGAGAAACAATTGTACACTAACATTTACTTGAACAATTATGCCTCAATAATATCTGGGTAAACTGGATCAACTAAATCCTCCTTGACTTCCTAAAGTTCAAAACCATCAAAGATCTGGTTTACTTGAACAATTATGCCTCAACAATATTTGGTTTNCTCTCTCTTTACTTTTGCCTTCATTTTTTTTCCACTTCACGCTTACATCGTCCCTTTGTTTCATCCCTTTTTTTCATTTTCCACCATCATATTCCCTTCTTCAATAAAATCATTATTCATCTCGGGATAACCAAGATAGGATGAAAATATTCCACATGGCTTGGTCAAAGATATGGGTAAGGAAACGAAATTTATTCATTTGCAGCTCAATCACAGCAACTAGGGACAATATTTGAAAAGAAAGGCTAAGGCTCAAAGTTGATCAAAGAAGGCCTAAAATCATTTCTCAGAGATACATGACTAATTACTATTATGCATTTTAGATCTAGTCAGTCAACTATCATTTTGCACACTAACCAAAGCAAGAAAGATGAGATTATTGAATATAATTGAATTTGAAAGATTTTTCTTTTGAGTACATGCAAGTTTATCCTCCAAAAAGGACAACATAATGGCTCACATAAGTACTTAGTTCATCTCCACTATTTATGTCAGGCTCTTAAGATATGAATCTCCTTTGGTAAGTTGCAAAAAATTACATCCTCATGGTGCACTTTGATTGAGTTTGACTGAAGACATGGATGTGCTACTTAAGTATAGGGTAAACCCCTATGGTGTACCCATATATTTTTTTTTTTGGGAGGGGGGAAGGGGGACTTGAACCCTTGACCTCAAGAAGACAAAGCATTTACAAGGCAAGGAATACTATTGGATCAAAGGCCCATAGGTTATGGTGTACCCATATGTTCAAGTTCTAGGTCAAGCAAACACAAGTCCCAAAACATTAAGGAAGAGAAAATATATTTCAATATCAGATGTTTTTGTATTTTTTTTCAAAATATTTTATAAAATTTATCAAATTTTTGAACTTGTCATCAACAAAATGGTGTATCATGCAAATGGAGCATCTCACCACAAAATGATATTATCCACAAAAAATTGGTGTATCATGCAAATGGTGCACCTCACCCCCCAACTTGAATTACACATCGTCTTCAATGCAACAACAACAACAACAAAAAGAATGCAATGAGATGATATAAATTTAAAGACAAGAAAGGTGAGAGAACACCTTGCAATGAGCTTTAATAAAAACACAGCTAGCTGCGAACACAGAGAAATAACACTACGTACAATAGAAAATAAGTAAGCAATTTAACTTTTAAAGTAAAGTTGAAAGAGAAACAATTGTACACTAACATTTACTTGAACAATTATGCCTCAATAATATCTGGGTAAACTGGATCAACTAAATCCTCCTTGACTTCCTAAAGTTCAAAACCATCAAAGATCTGGTTTACTTGAACAATTATGCCTCAACAATATTTGGTTTATATCTTTGGACATTGACCTTGAATGTCTTACCATCCTCAGGGTTTTCTATATCCACGACTCCATGTGGGTAGGCCACCTTGATAATGCAGGGGTCATTCCATCTCGATCGAAGTTTCCCTTGAAAAATAGAGATGCGGGAATTATACAAGAACACTTTTTGGCCAGGCTCGAATGTTTTCCTCATAATAGATTTGTCATGAAAAATTTTAGCCCTTTCTTTGTGAATTCTAGAGCTCTTGTATGCATCCCTATGAATTTCCTTCAAATCATTTATCTCCAACTTCCTATTATCCCTAGCTAGTCCTAAATTGAAATTCAAAGTTTTTATGGTCCAATAAGCCTTGTGTTCCATCTCCACTGGCAAGTGACAGGCCTTGTCTTTAACTAACCTACAGGGAGACATACCAAGAATGGTCTTATAAGTGGTGTAGTAAGCCCATAAAGCATAAGTCAATCTAAGTGAGCAATCCTTTCGGTTTGGTTTAACCTTCTTCTCAAGTATTCTCTTTATCTTCCTATTGGCCAATTCAGCTTGACCATTAGTCTGTGAGTGATAAGCGGTGAACACCTTGTGTGTTATGCCATATTTATGCATCAACAAATGGTCTATTGCAGAAATCTGAACCACCATCACTTATCATCACTCAAGGCATTCCAAATCTAGACAAAATATTTTCTTTTAAAATTTGACTACAACCCAGTGGTCATTGGTCTAGGTCGGGAATGCTTCTACCCACTTGAACACGTAATCAACTGCTAGGACTATGTAAAGGTAGCCATAGTACATCGGGAATGGACCTATGAAATCGATGCTCCAACAATAAAAAATTTCAATAAAAAGAATTAAGGAAAGGTGCATCATGTTCCTACGAGTCACACTCCCTAGCCTTTGACACATGTCATATTGCTTACAAAATGAAACACAATCTTTAAACAATGTTGGCCAATAAAAACCACTTTGTGAAATCTTAGCTGAAGTTTTCTTGGAAGAGAAGTGCCTGCAACATGCTTCAGAATGACAGAAAGAGAGGACATCCTGCTGTTCATTTTCTGGTACGCATCTCCTCATGAATTGGTAAGGGAAATACTTGAACAAGTATGGATTGTTGAAGTAAAAGTACATCAAGTCTGGTATGAATCTTTTCTTGTCTTTCGGGCTCCATGGTGGGGGCATTTGTCCTGTGGCAAGAAAATTGTAGATATCAGCGTACCGTGGGCAAACTAAGTGGATAGAAAATAAATGTTTATTTAGGAAGATTTAGGGATAGGGATGCTCTTCGGCGTTTTGGACAACGATTCGTGATAAATAGTCTGCAAACACATTCTCAACTCCTTTCTTATCTTTGATAATCAAATGTAATTCTTGAAAGAGGAGGATCCACCTATTGAGTCTCGGTTTGACATCCTGCTTAGATAACAGATACTTCAAAGCAGAGTGATCAGTATAGACTATAATAGATGAACCAATGATATATGACCTGAATTTATCCAAAGCAAATACTATGGCTAGCAACTTCTTTTCGGTGGTGCTACAATTCATTTGAGCTTCATTTAAGGTTTTTCTAGCATAATATATGACATGAGAATTTTTATCTTTCCATTGACCTAGCACTGCACTGATCGCGTAATCACTCATGTCGCAAATGAGCTCAAATGAGAGTTCCCAATGGGCGGTTGCATGATTGGAGGTGAGATAAGCATACTTTCAAGTTTTTGAAAAGATGCCTCATAATCATCCAACCACACAAATGGGACATCCTTTGCTAACAAATTTGTCAAAGGTCTTGCTAATGCACTAAAATTTTTAATGAAATGACAATAGAAACCTACATAGCCAAGAAACGACTTGATGTCCCTGACACTATTGGGAGTAGGTAGATTGGAAATTGCTTCCACTTCAGATTTTTTCACCTCTATTCCTTTTGCAAACACAATGTGACCAAGCACGATCCCTTGAGTCACCATGAAATGACACTTCTCCCAGTTAACCACTAAGTTCTTTTCTTCTCATCTCTCTAATACTCTCTCCAAATTTTTTAAACATCCTTAAAAAGAGTCCCTAAACACCAAAAATCCATTCATAAAAACCTCCACAATATTTTCTACCATGTCACTAAATATCCCCATCATACACCTTTGAAAAGTCCTCGGGGCATTGCATAGCTCAAATGACATTCGATGATAGACATATATTCTAAAGGGGCACGTGAATGTGATCTTCTCTTGATCTTTTAGGGTGATCTCTATTTGATTATAGCTGGAGTAGCCATCTAAGAAGCAATAGAAAATATGTTATACTACCCTTTCCAACACTTGGTCAAGGAATGGTAGTGGAAATGATCCTTGCGAGTGCATGAGTTAAGCTTCCGGTAGTCTATGCAAACTCTACAATCGGTAACCACCTGAGTTGGGATCAACTTATTCTCCTCATTAGCTACCATCGTTACTCTTGATTTTTTTGGTATTGCTTGTATGAGACTAACCCACTTACTGTCGACAATCGCAAAAATAATTCGTACATCAAGTAGTTTGAGCACTTCATCTCTAACATCGTTCATAATTGGATTAAGTCTCCTTTGTGGTTGTCGGGATGGCTTGACATCCTCTTTAAGATATATCCTATGAGTGCAAATGAGAGGGCTAATTCCCTTGATGTCAGTAATAGTCCAACTGATCGCTCCTTTATGCTTCCTCAAGACTCTCAACAGTTCTTCCTCTTACTCTAGCTTTAATGAAGAGCTTATCACCACTGGAAATGTTTAGCTCTTCCACAAGAATGCATATTTCGATGTGGATGTTAATGGCTTCAACTCCAAAGTAGGTGGTTGGATAGTAGATGGAAAAATTTTCTTCTCTTATGAAGTCAATTTTTCAAATGTTGGAGTCCAAGTTCCAACCCCTTGCACAGTCTCCAGTTCCAAATCCTCAACAAACTCTTCCTCCCTTAAATGTGTGTTGCACAGTAAGTCCATATGATGCTCTACCAAGGTGTCAATCCTATTAACTTCATGAATTTCTTTGTCAACCCCCAGTTGCTTGCATAGGTTGAACACATTGAGTTCCATTGTCATGTTTCTAAATGCTTGCTACATTAGATCATTCCTGCAATTGATGATGACATTATAAGTTACAAGAAAAGGTCCACCTAAAATGATATAAATTTGTGAATTAGGATTAGCAATGGGGTGAGTGTCAAGCACAATGAAATCCCCTTGGTGCTCTCATGCTACGATTCACTAGCTAAAGAGTGATAGAAGTTGGTTTCAACTCCTCAAGTTGTAGTTGTTGATACACTGATAATGGTAGAAGGTTAACACTCGCCCCCAAGTCTAGCAATGCTTATTCCACACAATAATTCCCAATGATGATGGTAATGGTAGGGTAGCCAAGATACTTGAACTTAGGCGGGGTGTTTGTCCTCAAGATGAAACTCACCTGCTCGGTGAGGAAGACTTTCTTGTGTACATTCAATTTTCTCTTCACGGTGCATAAGTCATTCAATATCTTTGCACAAGAGGGAATTTGTTTTATGGCATCAAGGAGTGGGATATTGATCTTCACCTACTTAAACATTTCAAGAATATCATAATAATTATCAATCTTAAAAGGCGCCCTCAACTGTTGAGGATAGGGGGCCAGAATAGGACAATCATTCACAGTCAAATCAACAATCTTAGATTTCTCAAGTTTTTCACCCCCTCTGGAGTTATTGTTGGTTTCTTTTTCATATTTCAAAGTCACTTTGGGTGATACCTTAGGCAAAATGGTTTTTCCAATTTCTTTTCCAATCCTAAGAGTGGTGACAACATTGAATTGATCAAAATTCTCTTTAGTGGCATCAGACGACTCGATCACATGTTGACCCTTGAGGTTCTCTTGGGGTTGTGTAGGAAATTTTCCTTTTTCTTGTTGAAATGACCCCATAGCATTAGTCAACTTAGTGATCTATGTCCAGATGTCATTAAAAGATGTGACATTTTGGTCATTGATTGTGGTTTGACTTTGGATGAATTAAATCACGATGTCTTCCAAATTTATCTTGTGAAAGGTTAATATATTGGTGGATTGGGTTGTTCTTGTTGACCAAACCTTTGTTGAGGCGGGTTTTGAGAAAACCCTTGTGGATTGGACCTTTGATATTAAGAGTTAGATGATGGACCATGACCATAAAATGATTAGTTTTGCTTTGGTAGGATGGGAGGTGGAAATGAAGTGGATCCATGAGGTGTAGGGTTCTCATTCTTCCAACTAAATTTTAAGTGGGAGCTTCATCCTAGATTGTAAGTGTTGGAGTTTGGAGAATATGACTTCCTACTTTGATTGAATGCATTTACTTGCTCATGGTACACTTCCTTAAGTGCCAGAATGTTTGGATACTCCACGATGGAGTGTTCAACATTCTCACAAATCGAGCTAGATTCCTTAGCTTTAGTCACATTTGACACTTCATGCCTCCTATTAACCTCTACGCTTTCCACTTTTTAGGACAAGTTTATAATCTTAGCAATCAAATCTTCTTGGTCATGTAAGTTATACAACCCACCCCCACTTGGTTGATTGGCCGTAGAGGACCTTGGCACATCGGTAGGATATGTGATATCCCAAGATTGGGAATTCTCTGCTAAAGTATCAAAGTACTCTAGGGCTTCATCAAGATCCTTATTCAAAACCTCTCTATTGCAAATCATGTTAATGAATTTTCCCCTAGCGTAATTCCTTCATAGAAGAAACTAACCTTTGTATCTTTCTCAACACTGATAAAACTGCTCATTTGATTTTTCAGAAAGGTTTTGAATTTGTTTTTCAAAATCGTGAACTTGGGCACTAGAAAAAACTTGTTTAAAAATTCAGATAACATTTGAGCCCAAGAACTTATTGAGCATGGTTTCAAGGAGTTCAACCAATTTTTTGTTTTTTCCTTAAGAGAAAAGGGAAATAACTTCATGTGTGTCATTTCTTCCATTGCATGATTTGAAATAAATGTTCCAACTATATCCTCAAACTCCTTAATATTTAGGAAAGAATTTTCTCATTCCATGCCATGGAATTGAGGAAGTAGTTGTAACATACCCAGTTTTACAAAGAAATCATGTGACTGCGCAAGTAGAAGTATACATGATGGGGTGGTGCTTCGTCTGGGTTGGAGATAATCTCTCATTGATCTCACTGGGGGATCAATAGGGACATTATTTTCTTCATTTCTTGGAGGTGAAAATTGCATTCCCGGATGTTGTACTTGAGGGTTTTGTACTCCCCCACCCCTTGGATTGTTAGTACCATCATTCCTAAAATTGTCTCCGGCATCTTCGGAAGGATCTGGATTTATGTTCATGCTTGGTCCTTGGTCACACCTGACTAGTCTGTTGGATTTATCATGTCCCCACATGCAAATGCTCTAACTACAGTTAACTAAAAATGACTAACTACAATCATAAATTATGCACAATTACATACAAAGGAGCAATGTACCTCAATCTGTGATGAAAATCACAAGACTTACCTCTATTGTCCCCAAATCACCTTCAAAACTTGACGCTTAGCCTTCCTTAGCAATGGCCCAAAAAATGCTTGGTTTGTTTTTTCTTGCTTCCCACACGAACCCGATTATGTGTATGGCTTATAATGAAGGGTAAGTGTCATTGTCACTCAAGCTCGTACAAGATGCAGGAAAATTGTGTGTGTGGATGGACAAAACGTGTGTGAATATGTAAAAATGCTCCCCAAGAGTAGAGATACTTATGGTGTGATGTTTTAACTCAAAAAAAGTTTCGAGGTCGTCTCCTTAGGGAAGGAAAGGTCAAGTGTTTTCGAAAGTGATTTGAGAAAAGGAAAAATTGAAAATATTGTGATTTGAAGTTTGGTGGTTTGTGTTTTGAGGAATTTGCGAGTAGAAAAAAGGTTGGCTAATCCATGGAATTCATTCCAATGGGTATGCCAAATCAATTCATTCCATTCCACAAATGGTGCCTAGGTGTTTAATTGATTCGTAGGAAGCGAGAGCTAAATGTGGTTGCTTGGATAAGAACATGCCCCATGACAAATCTACTGTGTATCAAAATCCTATAACCACATTTATCCGCACTCAACCTAGTCAAACCAAACACTTTACACAACGAGGAATAATGAAAAAGAATTGATTCCACGTACCCAAGAGGAAATCCCTCTTGGATTAGCCAACTAAAGGTTTAGGTACACATTATAAAGGCTAAAATAAACATGCAAGAGAAAAACATGGTAATGAAATCAAACTTGAACTTGAATTAATGTAAAAAATATTTTAGACTACAAAGGAAATGATATTCATACTCAAGATGTAGAGCTTAAAGAGAAAAATACCCAAATGCAACAATAGAACTTGAAAACTTTAGCCAAAGTCAATACAACTTCAAATAAATGAGAGCAATGTGCTAGAAAGTAGGATTACATGTAGATTGAAGCTTACAAGAATGAAAATGGTGAAGGAAAATGTAAAAACCTAGATTTCTCTCTCTAGAACCATCTTCTTCTTCCTTGGACCTTATCTCTCTAAAAGTTCTTTAATGTCAAAAAGTGCCACCATTTTTGTCCATCCTCGTCTCTCTATCCCTGAGTGTGTAGAGGTTAGATGCTTTGGGAAGAGGTTCACCAAAAAGGCTTCCAAAAATTTGGACAAAAGCATGGGTCGTTTCCTTTTTTCAATCCATTTTTCTCTCTCCTTTCGTTACCCCCTTCCACACTTTCATGCATAAAGGTTGAATGCAAAGATTAGGAGACTGTGGTGGAGTGTTGAAGTGGTCAAAATATCAATTAGAATAGTAGGAATGTGCCCTTGTTGCTTATGGAGTCATGGGGAAAGTAATCTGGGACTTTCGGGCTTTGGATACCAATACCAAGTGATGAGGTATCGGTACCTCGTCAGGCAAAGAGTTCAGGTACCTGTACCTAGTGATGGCGTACTGGTACCTATTTCATTTCTTCCATTTTAAAAAGCTAAGGTACATTTGAAAGGTACCGGTACCTAAGGCACCAGGTATCAGTACCGGTACCTACTTTATCTCTTCATTTCAATAGGCTGAGGTCCAAGTGTTAGGTACCGGTACCTAAGGTGATAGGTACTAGTACCTAAATTCCAGTAAGCTTAGGTACTAGTATCTAGTGATGAAGGTACCGGTACCTCCCTTGCCTTCTTTGAATTTTTAGCATTTCAAGATCCTGAGCCATTCGTCATGAGTTCCTTTCTTGCCCATTATCCCTAATCATGTTGTAAAGTGATTAACACCTGCATTTACCATCCAATCACCTGCAATCAAGAAATTCTTCATTAATCTCTGATTTAACCAAATTTTCCACAATTCATTACAAAAACAAGTTAAAATGGATGTAATGAGGTTATTAATTGTTCTATATTCTGCACTCATCAATGATTTGTTGGACTAGTTATAGGGTTCCCAGTTATTTTCAAAGATTGATCTTCAATTAGGATACCATCAGTTGAAGGTGAAAGATAGTAATATATCTGAGACGGCTTTTCAGACAAGGTATGGCCATTATAAGTTTTTTGGTTATGCTATTTGGTTTAACTAATGCACCGACCGCATTTATGGATTTAATGAACCATGTGTTTCATCCTTACCTAGACTTATTTTTCATTANCTTAAAGAGAAAAATACCCAAATGCAACAATAGAACTTGAAAACTTTAGCCAAAGTCAATACAACTTCAAATAAATGAGAGCAATGTGCTAGAAAGTAGGATTACATGTAGATTGAAGCTTACAAGAATGAAAATGGTGAAGGAAAATGTAAAAACCTAGATTTCTCTCTCTAGAACCATCTTCTTCTTCCTTGGACCTTATCTCTCTAAAAGTTCTTTAATGTCAAAAAGTGCCACCATTTTTGTCCATCCTCGTCTCTCTATCCCTGAGTGTGTAGAGGTTAGATGCTTTGGGAAGAGGTTCACCAAAAAGGCTTCCAAAAATTTGGACAAAAGCATGGGTCGTTTCCTTTTTTCAATCCATTTTTCTCTCTCCTTTCGTTACCCCCTTCCACACTTTCATGCATAAAGGTTGAATGCAAAGATTAGGAGACTGTGGTGGAGTGTTGAAGTGGTCAAAATATCAATTAGAATAGTAGGAATGTGCCCTTGTTGCTTATGGAGTCATGGGGAAAGTAATCTGGGACTTTCGGGCTTTGGATACCAATACCAAGTGATGAGGTATCGGTACCTCGTCAGGCAAAGAGTTCAGGTACCTGTACCTAGTGATGGCGTACTGGTACCTATTTCATTTCTTCCATTTTAAAAAGCTAAGGTACATTTGAAAGGTACCGGTACCTAAGGCACCAGGTATCAGTACCGGTACCTACTTTATCTCTTCATTTCAATAGGCTGAGGTCCAAGTGTTAGGTACCGGTACCTAAGGTGATAGGTACTAGTACCTAAATTCCAGTAAGCTTAGGTACTAGTATCTAGTGATGAAGGTACCGGTACCTCCCTTGCCTTCTTTGAATTTTTAGCATTTCAAGATCCTGAGCCATTCGTCATGAGTTCCTTTCTTGCCCATTATCCCTAATCATGTTGTAAAGTGATTAACACCTGCATTTACCATCCAATCACCTGCAATCAAGAAATTCTTCATTAATCTCTGATTTAACCAAATTTTCCACAATTCATTACAAAAACAAGTTAAAATGGATGTAATGAGGTTATTAATTGTTCTATATTCTGCACTCATCAATGATTTGTTGGACTAGTTATAGGGTTCCCAGTTATTTTCAAAGATTGATCTTCAATTAGGATACCATCAGTTGAAGGTGAAAGATAGTAATATATCTGAGACGGCTTTTCAGACAAGGTATGGCCATTATAAGTTTTTTGGTTATGCTATTTGGTTTAACTAATGCACCGACCGCATTTATGGATTTAATGAACCATGTGTTTCATCCTTACCTAGACTTATTTTTCATTATTTTTATTGATGACATTTTTGGTTTATTCTTGAAGCATAGGGGAGCATGAGTGTCACTTGAGAGTGGTATTACAGATTTTGCATGACAGACAATTGTATGCTAAATTAATTGTGAATTCTAGTTAAGTAGTGTTGAATTTTTAGGCCATGTTATCTAAGGTGATGGTGTTCTTGTTGACTCATCAAAGATTGAAACTGTGGTCAATGGGAAAGACTGAAGTCGATGACTGAAATTTGAATTTTCATAGGGGTGGTGGGTTATTATCGAAACTTTTTGCAAAATTTCTCTATTATTGCTATGCCTTTAACTCAACACACTTATAAAGGAGTGAGGTTTGATTGGAGTGACAGATGTGAACAGAGTTTCCAGGAGTTAAAGAATAGGTTGACTTCAGATCTAGTATTGACTATTCTAGCAGGAAGTGATGGTTTAGTCATATATAGTGATGCATCTCACTATGGCTTGGGATGTGTGTTAATGCAACATGGAAGGATAGTTGCATATACCTCTAGGCAATTAAAGACCCATGAGCGTAATTACCTTACACATGCCTTAGAACTAGCTACTAGTGTGTTTGCTTTGAAATTGTAGAGACATTTTCTTTATGGGTAACTTTTGAGATCTATACTGACCATCAAAGTTTGAAATATTTATTTACATAGAAGGAGCTGAATTTGAGGTAACAAAGGTGCATTGAATTGATTGAAGACTATGAATGTACTATTAACTATCAACCAGGAAAAGCAAATGTGGTAACTGATGTGTTAAGCAGGAAGTCTTCGAGGAATCTAGCTCATTTGCAAGTAGTTCGGAGAGGTATGTTTGTAGATTTGAAAACTATCTGGGTTCATCTGGCAATTGGGGAAACTACATCTTTACTTGTCAGTTTGACCTTAAAGCTGATGTTGGTGGATAAAATCCATGAAGCTCAGAGATTTGATGTATAGTTGAAGAAGGAACTTCTTGAGGAGGCTCACAGCTCAGCATATGCTATACATTTAGGCAGTACTAAGTTGTATCGAGATCTGAAAGAACATTATTAGTGGGTTGGAATGAATAGGGAAATTGTTGAATTTGTGGCGAGATGCTTGGTTTGTCAGCAAGTAAAAGATGAGTATCAACAATCAACTGGATTGTTGCAATCTCTTCCAATGCTTGAATGGAAATGGGAACATGTTAACATCGATTTTGTAAGAGGATTTCCACATACAAAGAAAGGGCATGACTCTCTTTGGGTGGTGGTGGATAGATTGACTAAATCTGCACATTTCTTAGCTATTAACACTTATTTTCCTCTTGATAGGTTAGTCAAGTTGTATGTTGATGACATTATCAGATTGCACAGGACACCTGTATTTATTGTATTTGATAGGGATTCATGCTTTACATAAAGGTTTTGGCCTAATCTCCAGACTGCTCTAGGCACTTCTTTGAGGTTTAGCATAACATTTTAGCCACAAATTGATGGGCAATCACTCTGATGGGAAATTAGAGCAAACAATTCAAACTTTGAAGAATATGCTACAGGCTGTGTTATGGAATTTACAGGTAATTGGGATGATTATATACCTTTTGTTGAATTTGCATACAACAATAGTTACCAAGCTTGGATTGAGATGGCTCCCTATAAAGCTTTATATGGCAGGAAGCACAGGACTCCAGTGTGCTAAGGTGAGGTTGGGGAAAGGAAGTTGATGGGTCCTGAGATTGTACAAGTTACGACTGGTAAGGTGAAAGTGATACAAGAACGATTGAGAAATGCATAAAGTAAACACCATAGTTTTGCCAATAATAATAGGCGAGATTTGGAATTTGAAGTAGGCGATCGTGTTTTCTTACGAATTTCTCCTTGGAAGGGTGTTGTACAGTTCGGTAGAAAAGTTAAGTTAAGTCCATGCTACATTGGTTTGTTTGAGATTGTGGAACGGATTGGAGCTGTGGCATATTTTTTAGTTTTACCTTCAGGCTTGTCACGACTTCACAACGTGTTTCATGTATCTATGCTCCATAAAAATTTATTTGATCTATCACATGTGTTGACTATGGAGCCCAATGAATTGAGTGAAGACTTATCTTACATTCAACAGCTAGTAGGGATTTTGGGTCAGAAGCGGAAAATACTTCACACAAAGACTATTCCATTAGTGAAAGTGTTGTGGTGAAGTCACTCCATAGAAGAGGCAATGTGGGAAAGTGAGGAGACTATGCGAGCACAGTATCCTCATTTGTTTCTTAATGGTACGAAATTTTGGGGTCAAACTTTCTTTTAGTGGAGGAGAGTTGTGAGACTCGTACACGCATTGAATGGCATTTTGATTATTGTTAGGGGCTAATACATAATTTATGATGATTTGTGGTATTACTCTGAGGGTAAAATTGTAGTTACATAAATTATAAGAGTTTGTGAAAATCTTGAATTATAAATCTAGGGGTTGAATTTTTGTGATAAGATTTGTGTATGGGTATAAACCATACAAGGGGGAAAGGTTTTTGGCGTGTAATTTAATAAGAGTTGGGAATTATGTGACACAAGTGTTAATGGGAGAAACTTAAGGGGGCCTAAGTGTAGCTAGGTTAGAACTTTTTTTAGTCTTCCTATTAAACATTATATATGTTAGACATAAATGGGAGAATTAAGTATTGCAACGGAATAGAATACTTACCTCCCGCCATGCCGTTCAAATCTTGTAAACTTAAATTCTCAATCACAAGCCTTGTTGATTAAGCTCTCACATGAAAAACTAAACACTTTCATTGATACTTTATGGAGGTATGAGAAAAAGGTTTCCAACCTAGCCTATGTTCAGAATAGATTGTCTATCTAATGGCATTTACTGGTATTTATTTATAGGCAAGTTAGAGAATCCAATCCTTATCACTTTGATGGTATGTATGTTAGAAGTTGTGGGGTTTCAAAAAAAGGGTTTCTGTCAAAATTCTACCGATAGTAAGTGGTGTTCTACTAGTAGAACGACGTTTTGTATGAAGTTCTACTGGTAGGAAGTAAAGTTCTATTGGTAGAACGATGTTCTACGAGGAGTTCTACTAGTAGGAAGTTTGTTCTATTGGTAGAATGACCTTCTGTGAGGTGTTCTACCGGTAGGTAATGGTGTTCTAAAGATAGGACGACATTCTAAAAGGATTTCTACTTGTAGAAACATGAAATTTTCACCATTTTGCTGTAATGACTATAACTCATTGTTCATTCAACCTCAAACACTTTTATAAACACTTTAATGGGTTTGAATCAATAGTAGTTGATCTTATTTACGTACAAACACATCATTTAACCAAAGGGTTAAGAATATTATAGAGAATGAAAGGGGATTTTGGAAAGGCATCGAGTTAAGCTCGATTAATTACTTGTGCTTGTGTAGCATAATACCATTTGTTTGAAATGGTATTTATGTAATTTGTGACAATGTATGTTAGGTGCAAAGACAACGATATCAGCGTCGGATTCACCTAAGATATTGCAGAGGAAGTAAAGTTTGGTTGATATTTGACTTGAGGTGAGTGTGTTGCCTTATATTGATTGAAAATGAGCTTGAATATTATAAGTTTTATGTTCATATGTGGTTATGGCTTAATTATATATAGAAGGATGTTGTGTTGTGTGATGATGTCTGAAATTGAATTGAGGAATTATGTGAAATCTGTGATTTAAACTGCTGAGTATATTGGGCATAAGTAGTAGTGAAATAATAGCTGAGATTGCTAGACTTAGACGATAGCAATAAATCTGTCGAGACTACTGGGCATAAATAGTAACATAAAAATGACGAAACTCCTGGGCAAAAAGGGTAGCGTTAATCACTAATGGGTGGTTGGATAATAATATTAAATCCTATTATGTGGAATGTGTTATTCTATGTTGTACTTGGGTGTTTTCTTTCTATATGTTTCAAATATACTCACTGACCGTGTGATTTTCCTTACTCCTCCACAGTTCCTTATTTTTAGGACTCATGGCATATAAAAGGTGGTCCACAGGGCGGTCTAGTTTAACATATAGAAGTTGTTGTCTGAATGTACAAATTGATATGTACTTTAATTGTACATAAACTTTTGTTGTTTAATCTAAAATATAAAGGTTATGGTGCCCTAGTTTATTGTAACACTATGTTTTGTAAAATCAGTTATAATGTTATGGGAAAAGATTTAATTTTATTACTGCACAGATTAGTTATTTTGAATGTATTGTGGATAAAGGTTCAAGGGTTTCACACCTTATCCCTCTTCTGGGATGGGGTGTGATAACATTGTTCACAATAGACCCAAAAAGGAGGGATATGTTGAGAAGAGAGTTGTCGACATAATCCATTCAGACAAAGGGGATTTCCATGCGCGGATAGGGTTTCCAGAGCAGTAGTTGGTCCATCACAGCAACTTGCCTCGTTTAAACAGGAGAAGCTTGTGGGAAGTGGGGTAATATTTGCGAACAAACGATGGAGGTTACACAATAAAGGCAGGGCCAAGGCCCATTGCCTAAGAAGAGACATCACCATCTAGAATAAAGGTGCAATAGTTAATTTTCTAAGAGACTTTGGTGAATGCCTCTAAAAGGGAAGCAAAACGAGAGCCAGAAAAATATGTCAATGTCAAAAGGAAGAAGATCGGAAGTTAAGTCAAAATAATGAAAAAAAAAACAAGTTTGGTGACTATATATATAGACGTCAGGCGAATCATCGTAATAATAAAAGGATATGATCAAATCGCATGCCAATCATTTCTTACAAACTTAAAAAGAGGATAGAATTCTGGGGGATCACCCATTAAGTGATGGTCATACACACCTTGGAGTGTAACCAATCAAAGGGTGGCAACTAGACGAAGAGAATAAGGCGAAAAGTGTTCAAATTCAAAGAACCAAAATGATGCCCCGGAGAAGAGACTCATCGATGCATCTTTTTTTTTTTTTTT
>CAUOFW020000848.1:658250-679163 GCA_963454935.2 Ilex paraguariensis
GGGGGGGGGGGGGTTGGGGGGGTGGGGGGGGGGGGTGGGGGGGGGGGGGGGGGGGACAGGCAATGTTTACACCAAAATATAGAAAAACTAAAGGCACATGGCACGATCCAACAGTTAGCGTTGACTCAAGAAAGGTCCTGGACGATAAGGTAGTTATGAGAAAAGATCTCTAAAAGTGGAGAGCCATGTCAAAACGTGATTTAATGGAGCAATCGATTTCAAATTGTTGAAATCACGGTGATAACCGTTGCAAAGAGAGGACCCGAGAATGGGTTAAGTGTGTAGAAAAGATGGCTCCAATGGTTGGGAATCACCGCCTATAAACACAAAGAGACAAGCCAGAGAAAAAGGTCCCAACATCAAGACTCCAACAAACAGTATACCTGACTTGCTTCTGCACTATTTTATTTCATGTTTTTTTTTTCTCTTTGGTTCACCATTGTTCTTGTGATTACATTTAGTCTCTTTCAAGCATAGTGTTGTTTTGTTTTGCCCAGTGCGGTTTTTTCCAATTCCATTCTAGATTTCCTTAATCTCTCAGGTATAGAAAATAATCTAGAGATAGTCATACAAGTTACACTTCACTACTATCGTATGAATAATTACAATTCAAAATCTCATGCCGGTGCAAATTGGTAAGGTCAAGGACAGAACTAGGATTATATCCTAAGGGGGCCAAACAGTTGCATATATAAATATTTTAGAGAAAATTTCAACCACACCCCTTCTAGTTTACCATATTTTCAAGGATACGCCCTCTATTTTCTAAATTTTTAATGACACCCCTTCTAGTTTATATTTAAACATCATTAACACATCTGTCATTAAAGCACTATTTCTAACAAAAAAAATCATCTAAATTTCCAAAATTATTCTTACATAAACCCCAAACAATCTTTCTACATAAAATTCGAGCTGATTTAAATTTAATTTTTTAGATATTAAATAAACGAGCCGATTAAAATTTATTTTTCTACATATTAAAATTTGAGCCGATTAAAATTAAATTAGAGATGATTAAGGATTTTTTTTTTTTTTACGTATTAAAATTTGTGCCTATTAAAATAGACATGTAGTGACAAGAATTAATTACAGCCAAAAATGCATGAGCTTGGATACTTTAGTAGCAAGTTATAGTAACAACTAAAAGTTTTAAATCAATTAGCTTTAATTTTTATTTTTTTTATTGGATTTTTTCTATTACCATGCATACATTTCATACACTAGTAATAAGATTATCAAAATTTAATTGACAATCAAATTTAAAGAATAACTTCAAAGTCGATTTACTTAAAATACAATATTTTAGTTAAATTGAATGTGTGCAACACATCTTCAAAAACTAAAAAAATACATATAAAATAAAAATATCATGATTTTGTGTTTCTTAGCATACTATATCACAAATTGCTACCCTGCAAATAAAACAAATGAAAATTGTTAGATTACTTTGCAAAAAACTAAAATACATATGTGTGCCAAGCATGTTTGATCATGCACGTGTACACTCAAAGGTGCAAAGCTACTCAGACCCGGCAGTGAAATCAATGGCAAACAAAGAAATTCAATAAAAATCTGATTTGTGTGCCTCCCTAAATCCATTAGGAATTTGTCTGGCTTAATAATTGAAAAAAAAAAAAATCAAACTGATTGATCTGACAAGGATATAAGTCTAGAAAATCAAGAAAATATAAACCATAGTTAATGCTTTCGAACATGCACGAGAGAGATAAAGTTCGGCCATCTGATCCGCAAGCATAAGAACAGCCTTCAAGGACATCTGCCTACTTGAACAATTAAACAAATATTCTAGACTAAACCCCAGTGAATCCATCATGAGCACCGATGATGGCTAAAGTAAATCTCAAGTTTTAGCTCAGGAGTTCAGCTCAGACCGGGAGGTCAGAAGGCAAAGGGCAGGATTCAAAAAGGCAAAAACTAGTCATTGTATTCTTGGAATCATCATTATTGAAAAGCAAGAGCAAGAGTCTCCATTGAAAAGTGGATTAGCACTATACTTCTTCTGTGTTAATCCTCCCAGCCCCTAGAAAAATATTTCTTTCATTATCACATCACCATCACAGCAAAGCATAATTACGATTCATTACTCATACAATTCGGTTTACACCCTCAGTTTGGCGTCGTCTGTGGGAACGACTGTTCCTGTTACAAATAAAGCTGATTTTTCAGTGACTGGTGGTATCAACGCGAAACATAAGCCGAAGTCAAACCAATCCTCTACGGATGCAAGATTAACAGGAAGCCGCAAATAGCAGATAGCCCGAATATGCACAAGAAGCAGATCCGCCCATGGGGAGCCTTCCCATGAATAATGAAATGGAGGCCCTTTGTCTAGTCAATGAACGTCTGATAAAACAGAACGAAGAGCTTTTAAAGCTCCTACAACGCCCACAGGAGGCGCGACCGGCCCAAGGAGGCCAGAATAATCCACCACCAAGGGAGCAACCACATCTCAACCCCCTCAGAGAAGTTAATGAGGTGGGAGAGAATAGCCAGACCTTGGGGCAACAACCTCGCCTACCCCCTAGGGATGGTCACAACGAGGAAGTGCAAAGTCAGTATAAGGAAGGGCAGAGTAGCGACTTCTTCCCTTATCAACAAGAGAGAAGAGAACATCACTGGGAGCAACGTTTCAAAGACATCTAGCAAGAGCTCAGCCAGATGAAGGAGGCAATGAAAAGCAAAGCCCCAGTCACTATGGACGCCTTGGTACGGCAAACCAAATCCTCATTCACTGCTGGGGTGCTGCACTTCCTTTTCCCACATAAATTCAGAATGTCGTAGGCGAATGCTTTTGATGGGACAAAGAATCTCGTGGATCACCTCAACATCTACAAAAACCAAATAGAGTTTCATGGATATCAAGATCCAGTGAGATGCAGGGCCTTTGCTATCACCCTGAAGGGCTCACCCTTAGCATGGTTCAATAGACTCTCCCCAGCCTCGATCTCCTCTTTTAAAGAACTGTCAATCTCGTTTGTGTCCCACTTCATTGGAGCTCGGACCTATAGGAAATCGAGCTACCATTTGTTAAATGTGAAATAGGGACCTAATGCGAACCTACGGTCTTATGTCCAATGGTTCAACTCAGAATCCTTGAAGGTGGATGTCCCTGACAAAAAATTTGTTATTACAGCCTTCATAGCAGGTTTGGGAGTTCAGTCAAAAGATGTGATATTTTTCATCTCAAAGAACCCCTAGGCTAGTATGGCAGAGGTGCTCGCCAAAGCAGAAAAGTACATAAATGGTGAGGAAGCGCTCCTCTCCAAGGTCGGGAGCTCTTAGTCGAGAAAAGAGAAAGGGAAGGAAGAAAAGAAGAGAGAATGAAGTCCTAGAAAGGAAAGAGAGAGGTAGGTAGGTCTCCAAGAAGAGACAGAGAGTGTTCCCCGAAGAGAAGAGATAATGTCAGGGATTGCCTCGGCCCTCCACAACCAGAGCTACAGCTGAGGTATGCACCCCGACAGCTCACTCCTCTGACTACTACGGTATCTCAGATACTATATGAGGTGCAACATGAGAAATTTTTAAGGTGGCCACCCTGAATGAAAGAAAACTCGGCAAAAAGGGATCCTACGAAGTATTGTGACTTCCACAGAGACCATGGACATCACACCGACAACTGTATCCAATTGAAGAAGGAAATAGAATTTCTAATCCAGCGAGGGCAGCTACGGCGCTATATGGCCAATGATAGTCAAAACTGAGCTCTACCACCTCCACCCCCTCAGCGTCATGCGCCAGATCCACACCAACAACCTATGGGGGAGATTAGAATGATATCTGGAGAATTTGTCGGAAGATGAAGGTCCAGCTTTGCCAGAAAGGCCCACTTGCGAAAAATCAGAGCCACAGAAGCTCCCAAAGTACATACTGTGTCTAAGGCTCCACGCTTAGACATGACTATCACTTTCTCAGATTCAAATCTAGAAGGCTGTTAGCATCCCCATGATGACCCTTTGGTGGTAAGAGTTGTGGTGGCCAACAGGACTGTCCATCGTGTTTTGATTGACAATAGCAGCTCGGCATACATCATTTTTGCTTCTGCCTTCGAGAAAATGGATATAGGAAGGGAAAATCTAGAGTTAGTAAGTACCCACTTATTGGGATTCTCAGGAGAAAGGGTGTTGCCCCTAGGATCAATCCAACTCATCTTGACCTTACGTGACCCACCCTATTATACTACAACAACTGTAAAATTCCTAGTGGTTTATGCACCTTCAGCATACAATATGCTCCTTGGAAGATCCTCGCTCAATTCTATAAGGGTTATTCCCTCTGTCTTTCACCTTGTAGTGAAGTTTCCAACAGAAAATGAAGTTGGAGTGGTCTGAGGAGACCACCGCGTAGCACGAGAATGCTACATGGCATCCATGAGAAGTAAGGAGGTTGAGAGCATCCAACTGGATGAGTTTGACATGAGGGATGAAATCGAGACCAGGCCAACACCATCGGAAGAGCTGGAACCTGTTCAAATGGACGAGGAGCCAGAACATCTTGTTTACGTCGGATCCAAGCTGAGCAAGGAAATCAAAGATCTCCTCATCTAATTCCTGAAAAGGAACAAGGAAGTTTTTGCATAGAAGCAAGAGGACATGAAAGGGGTTGATCCCTCTGTCATTACTCACAAGCTCAGCGTGAATCCAGTCTATAAGCCCGTTAAGCAAAAGAGGAGGAGCTTCACTCCGGAGCGTCAGAAAGCCATCAACGAAGAGGTCAGCAAGCTTCTTCACGCGAAAGCCATTTGAGAGGTGGATTACCCAATCTGGCTAGCCAATTTAGTCCTAGTCAAAAAGACAAATGGCAAATGACGTCTTTGTATTAACTTTATAGATCTCAACTGTGCTTGCCCGAAAGACAGTTTTCCTTTACCCCAGATAGATTTGATTGTTGACGCCACTACGGGGCATAAGCTCCTTAACTTCATGGATGCCTTCTCTGGGTACAATCAGATCAGGATGGATCTCAGTGACCAAGAGAAGACCTCATTCATAACTGAGCAAGGGACATACTGCTATCAAGTGATGCCTTTCGGATTAAAAAATGCAGGAGCCACTTACTAGTGCCTAGTGAATAAGATGTTTCAAAAATAGATTGGGACCTCCATGGAGGTCTATATTGACAACATGTTGGTCAAGTCACTGAGGGCAGAGCTTCACATTGGACACCTAGCAGAGTCGTTTCAAGTCCTAAGAGAATACAAGATGAAGCTCAACCCAGCTAAGTGTGCCTTTGGGGTGTCAGAAGAAAAATTTATGGGATTCATAGTTAATAGCAGAGGGATAGAGGCTAACCCAAAAAAGGTAAAATTAGTGTTGGATATGCAACCTCCCTCCAACATGAGGGAAATACAACGTTTAACCGGGAGAATAACTGCCCTGAGTCGCTTCATTTCCAGATCAAGAGACAAGTGTCAACCCTTCTTCCAAGTCTTAAAGAAAGCTTTTCAATGGGATGCTCGATGTGAAGAAGCCTTCAAAGCATTGAAAGAATACTTGAGCTCCTCATCTGTCTTGGTAAGTCCGTTAGAAGGAGAAATACTTACCCTTTACCTGGCTGTCTTGGAGTTCTCAACCAGCACAGCGCTAGTAAGGGAGAAGGACAGAGCTCAGCAACTAGTTTACTACTGCAGCTGAGCTCTAAGGGGGCCAAAAGAAAGATATCCTAAAATGGAAAAACTTGTTTTAGCCTTAGTAACAACAGTCAGGAGACTTAGACCCTATTTTCAGGCTCACACTATTCAAGTTCCAACAGATCAACCTATGAAGCAGGTATTGCACAAGCCAGAATCTTCGGGGAGACTGGTTAAATGGGCCATTGAACTTAATGAGTTTGACATCAGGTACAAGCCAAGGACAGCCATTAAGGGGCAGATAATGGAAGATTTTATTGTAGAATTTCACAACTGGAATACCTGTAAACACAGTGCAGTTAGTACTTGACCTCCCCACATGGAAACTTTCAATAGATGGAGCTACCAATGCTCAGGGCAGTGGAGCTGGTTTGATTTTGACATCCCCGATGAAATAGATGTTGAATACGCACTAAGATTTGGATTCAAAGCTTCAAAAAATGAAGTCGAATATGAGGCAGTCATAGCAAGGCTCAGCTTAGCTCATTCAATAGAAGCCGAGCAATTGGAGATCTACAGTGACTCACAACTCGTGGTGAAACAAATAGAGGGTGCTTACGAGGCTAAGAGTGAGAAGATGACCCTTTATCTTAGAAAGGTGCAAGAATTAATCAAGAAATTTGTGCAAGTAAAGATTAGACATGTCCCTAGAATTGAAAATTCAAGAGCAGACGTTTTGGCGAGGTTGGCAATAGCTTCACAAGAAAATTTGGATAGGTTGATACCCGTGGAGCATCTGGTGGAACCATCCGTTAGTGTTGAAGATGAAGAAGTGTTCCCTATACAGAATCCACCAAGCTAGATGGACCCCATCTTGGAGTATCTCCAAAAGGGAGCCTTACCAGAAGACCCCAAGGAGGCTGCAAAGTTGAGAACCAGGTCAGCCAGTTTCTCCATTCTGCAGGGAAGCTTGTATAAATGAGGTTTTTCAACTCCACTCCTTAAATGTGTAGGAGATGTAGACACCAACTACATACTCAGAGAAATTCACGGGGGAGTCTGTGACAATCATATTAGGGCACGGGCTCTGGCTGGAAAGGCTCTAAGGCAAGGGTATTATTGGCCCACTTTGCTCAAGGACGCAACAGATCTGGTCAGGAAATGCAAGGCCTGCCAGATGCATACCAACATCCCTCACTGTCGACCAAAGTTCCTGACCTCAGTAATAAGCCCTTGGCCATTCCAACAATGGGGTCTATATATACTAGAGCATCTTTCCACTAGTGTAGGACAATGCATGTTCGCCATTATAGGGGTGGATTACTTTACCAAATGGACAGAGGTAGAGCCTTTGGCAACTATTACAGAACAAAAATTTTAGAATTTTACTTGAAAATCCATAATCTGCCGATTTGGGGTCCCTAGAATAATTATGTCAGACAACGGCAAGCAATTCGACAACCCAAAGTTCAAAAACTTCTGTGCCGAGCTCGGAATAAGAAATTACTTTTCTGCCCTAGCTTATCCTCAGTCTGATGGGCAAGCAGAAGTCACTATCAGGACTATAAAGTCAGCCCTGAAGACCAAACTAGAAAATATAAAGAGCAAATGGGTAGAACACCTCTCAGAAGTACTATGGGCATATAGGACAACCATTAGGTCGGCAACACAAGAGACTCCATTTGCTTTGACTTTCGATTTTGAGGCAGCGGCGCCTATCGAAGTTGGGCTCCCTTCACTTAGAATGGAATTAGCAAACGAGGAAAACAATGATAATTCTCTTTTGCTAAGTTTGGATCTGTTGGAAGAAAAGAGGGAGGCAGCACTGAACAACATAAAGAACTACCAAAGGAAAACAGCTAGGTACTACGACAAGAAGGTCAAGCATAGGATTTTCAAGATCGAAGATCTGGTGTTGAGGAAACTTTTGCTAGCAAGAAAGGATCCCCCTCATGGGAAACTGGGGCCTAACTGGGAAGGTTCATACATAGTCTCTCGAGTAATAAAACCAAGAAATTATGAGTTACAAATGGAAGAAGGGAAAGTCATGTCCCATTCATGGAATGCAGAACATCTTAGAAAAATTTTTCAGTAAGTTTATCTTGTATTATGAACCATTGTTAAAAAAAAAAAAAAAAAGGTAGCAATTCTGTGATTTATCTATCCTTATGAGCAATCAAAAAAAGAGCCCTGGAGCTCGTGATGAACTCATTAGTTCATAACAAGAGCCTTAGAGCTCGCGATGAACCCGTTAGTTCATAAAAAGAGCTCGGGAGCTCGCGATGAACTCATTAGTTTATAGAAAGAGCTTTGGAGCTCGCGATGAACTCATTAGTTCATAACAAGAGCCTTAGAGCTCGCGATGAACCCGTTAGTTCATAAAAAGAGCTCGGGAGCTCGCGATGAACTCATTAGTTCATAACAAGAGCCTTAGAGCTCGCGATGAATCCGTTAGTTCATAAAAAGAGCCCGAGAGCTCGCGATGAACTCATTAGTTCATAGAAAGAGCTTTGGAGCTCGTGAGGAACTCATTAGTTCATAACAAGAGTCTTAGAGCTCGTGATGAACCCATTAGTTCATAAAAAGAGCTCGGAAGCTCGCGATAAACTCATAGAAAGAGCTTTAGAGCTCATGACGAGCTCATCAGTTCGTAAAAAGAGCCCTGGAGCTCACAAACGAACTCACCAGTTCATAAAAAGAGCCATGGAGCTCGCGATGAACTCATTAGTTCATAAAAAGAGCTCGGGAGCTCACGATAAACTCATTAGTTCATAAAAAGAGCTCGGGAGTTTGCGATGAATTCATTAGTTCATAAAAAGAGCTCGAGATAAGCTTACTAATTCATACCAAGAACGATGAAATCATTGGTCCATGCAAATATGGAAAAATTGAGGTTTCTAGAACATCTGCAATTACAAGGGTACAATCAAAGCAAAATTTCTAGCCGTTTCTCCAACTCAGTGACCCTCTCCTTTAGATGAAGGTTCTCCTCTTTCAGTTCATCCCTTTCCTTCTCAACTGATGACAGAATATCCATCAGCTTTTGACCAACAGTGGAGAACAGAACTTCCCCCAGACCAGAGTCGGAGGTAGGGGAGGAAAAATCATCCCTCTTACGCCTCTTCAAAGGAGCTCTAGTGTCTCCACCTTTATCAGACTTTGAGGAAAAAAAGTCAGGTTCAAGAAAAAAAGAAAAGTCCCGCTCAGCCGCAGCAGCACTAAACAAGAACAGATTTTCTGGTGTCATGAGCTTAGAAAAAGACATAGGCTCAGCTTGGGTCGTTAGTTCCACCCTCATCAATTCGAGTAAGTCTAGATTGGGAATGCCTGCATACCAAGAAACAAGCTAAGCAGAGAACATCATAAAATTTGATCCCAATAGAGAGGTTTTCATCACTTTTACCTTGATAAGAATAGCTCTTCCAGGACCGAGGGACTCTGTATTCTCTAGTGCCCCACCTTGGAAGACCTCCACGAGTCACTTGAAACAAAAAATAAGCGTTGAACCCATCCCGAAGGAGGGGAGGGGAGATCAAATACTAGACGACGAAGCCGAAAATCTCTCCACCGGAAGCGGATGAAGAATGGAACTTCATCCTCCTCAAGGGGTAAAAAAATGGAGAAACTCGGCAACCATAGAAAATTCACTATTACCTCACAGACGCCAGAGCAGGAAGAAAATGGTCATGACAGCCTATCCCATGGGTGAAAGACGTGAGGGACACAAGCCAATATAGGCCAAAATAAATCCAATAGAATGATGAATGGGAAGACACATACCTAATTCCAAAGCTGCTTCAAAGAAGCACGTCTTCCCAGGAGGAAGGTAATTACAGGGTTCATCGAAGGTTGGAGCACGTAGAGGTAACTCCAAATCAAGAAAGAATTTCTTCCTTATCCTCTCTAAATCGAAGAACGTCACCACTAAGGGAACAAAGTACCGAGTATGCATAATCCACTTAACCCCAAAGGAGTTTCACTCTTGAAATAGAGCAGAAAAGGATGCAGACATAATGGATTCAGGCGAAAAGAGAAGATAAGGAAATATAAGGCGTTAAGCCCTCAAGAATAACAAAGGGATACCCGGAGGGAAGTGATAGTCAGTACTTATAGAAATCCTTTGAAGACCCCAGATTTTTAGGAAGTTATTAATTACACGAAACCTTAAGTCGATGGGTCTCTAGGTTTCCAAATTAAGGAAGTAGAAATCATTTTGGTAAGAAGGCAACGCATTAAAGGCAGGCATCAACGACACCCCGGGATAAAACAAGCAAACCTCCAAGGAGGGGTCCAGAGCATAAAGGAAAGGTCAAAATAAATCCCTGCACGTCAGAGAGGTCAGCGATTCAAAAATAAGGAAATCAATGCACCCAGGCAGCTGCACCTAAGCATGCTATTCCAGGTTGTCACCTTGCCAATGGTACATGACAGCTCAGGAGCTCGGAACATCGGCACAAAAGGACAGAGCGTGATAGTATTCTCTCCAACTCGCTTAATCAGAATGGTTGAACTCACAAAATAGGGAAAAGAACCTGGCCAATGGATACACATGCGCATGTCCCATAAGGCTTGCCAAAAGGACCCTTCAAACTGGGTCGGTGATTATTTAGCCTTGGCACAAATCAGCACCTAGCCGATCTGCTACACATGGAAAGGATGAACCCTCACCCTAGGATAAGAGGGGAAAAGTCTACTTCTTTCCAGCATGATAAATCCTAACCCTTGGATTAGCCACACCAAAGCAACAGTTTGACCTAGGATCCTGTTTATATGTCAAGGCCAGCTGTGCAGGTCAGCATATGGGAACTCCCCGTAAGGGTAAGACTTTAGGTACTCATTGTTTTATATATCAAACAGCAAAACGCTAAACCCCTACTGCATATGCTAGACTAACCATGCAAAATTCTTAACCTTTTGAGAGGAGTTTGAGAAGAGTTGCATATGTGAGGTTACACTCTAATACAAAGGAGATACAACTATGAGTTCATAAGTTTAAAAAAAAAAAAGAGAGAGAGAAGACAGGTTTTATGTCCTAAGTCTTTGAGGATGAAGTGAGGACAGAGCTCTGGTGGTCAGTTGCTGGAGCTGGGGCAGAAGCAGGCTCAAAAGCTGGTAGCTCAGCTCCGCACATCAGCAGTTATTCCTAACTTCTTTTCTTCACAGGGTTCTGAACGAACCTTTGCAGTACGCGAGGGGGGGGGAGTTAAGGAATATAATATTTGATAAATGATAGAATAAAGCAACAAGTTGAAAAACAAAGGAAAAAGGAGAGCTATAAGCTGTAAATTATACACAAAATATTACAATTCTGACATTTTCGTTTCAAATTCTGTTTCAAAATGTTACAACTTTGAGAAAATTAGCCCGAAGCCATAAAAAAAAACTTGCACTGTATCCTAAGTTTCTGATGGGGGATTAAGGTCAAATCCTTGTTGATCAGTTGCCAAAGCTGGGGTAGAAGCAGGTTCAAAAGTTGGAAGTACAGCAGAAGTGATGGGCAAATCAACAGGGTTTGGGGAAGATCCAACGAGAGGAGCTTCTGAATGTGGAACCTCTGCAGAAGGTGGGAGAAATGAAGCCTCAGTGGCAAGAGCAACAGGGGAGGGGAGCTCGGCAGTAGGGACGTTTGAAGAGGCGGAGGGCTCACCTTCACCTTCTACTCCAGCCACCTCTGTGTCATCATCGCTGGGAACATCAAAGTCAAAATTCAGGCCAGGATAGGCCTCCTCAGCTTTTCCTTGGAAAGCAAGCCACCCAGAGACCCATTTGGTCGCAACATCATCCCGTAGCTTGGTCATGTCTTTGTCCTTTGAAGATATAGCAGCATTCAGCCCTTCAAACTCACTGCAAAGGGTGCCATTAGCATCAGATAGGGCAACAAAATCTCTAGTTAAGCTTGCAAAAGAGCTCTGAGCAACAGAAGTCTCCTGGCTAGCCTTGGACCAAGCATCCCTAGCCTTTCTCTCCCCTTTCTCAATTTTGGCCTTTGCAGCTTCTAAGCCCTCGATGGTGGAAGCCTACTTCCCCACTTTGTCTTGTAGCTCTTGTAGCTGAGCTCGCAGATCATCATTTTTAAAAGCCAACTCGGCAACCTTAACTTCGTAAGCCCTCACCATTTTGGTAGAATTCTTCGCAGACAGGACCCTGTTCATCAAGCTCTTGGCGTGGATAGCAGACTTGGGACAAAAGAAAAATAGACAAAAGTTAGGAAAGTCCAAAAAGAAAGAAGAGGTCATAAATGCGAGCAAGAGCTTATCGCAGTTAATCCGTGAAGAACAAAGCTTCTTGAATTCTCAAGGGACAGTGAAAAGGCCTTTTTTATATCAACATTGGGAGTAATAGAGGAGAGGGCCCCCGCAGCAAGGTTGGGATTATCAAGAAAGGAGCCCTCACTTTTACCTACCTTGAGGAGCTCCTCCTTCAAAGCCTTGGAATCCTGAAGAAAGGGAGGATTGATTGATGTAGCAGGAGGACGAAGAGAGGCCAAGATCTGGGAGGTCGTCTTCACAGCCCTCTCGACCTCAGAAGCAGAGGGGGACGCCTGCCCTAATGCAGCAGCGCTTAGAGTAGTAGGAAAAACGCCTTGGAAAGAAAATTATGGGATAGCTGGAGCAGAGGGAGTGTGTGATATGCCTGTCCTTGGCACCTTGGCAGGAGTAGGGGAGCCATTCGTAGAACTGGGTCCTGACTTATGTTTGGCGCTGCTTTTGCTGCTGTTCTTGTTGCTACCCTTAACATTCTTCATTTGGGAAAGTTTAGCCCTGAGTTCAGCAGTAGTGGGCTCCATTGAGGATGAACCTGTAGGACCTAAGAACAGCTAAGTCTCACCCTTAGACAGAGAAAAGAGGAGAAGGGGTACAAAGAAAAAGTGTTACCTGATATATCTTTCGGCAGAAAGCGGGATGGGGCCAGTAACGGAAAGTGGAAGGGGAGCTTCAACCCTCACCTCAGAAAGGCAGAACCCGTGTTCTATGATAGCCCAAGGTTGGATGAGCTCAGAATATTTCTCTGGTTTGCACTTTTCCAACTTTTGCAATACCCGCTCTTCTTCAGTGCTGAGCTCAGGTTGGACACCTAGAAAACCAAAGAAAACAAGAAATAAGTTAGCAAAGTAGTCAGGCTTGGATTAAATACGGTCTGGACAGAAACATACCCAAATTATCGGGGGCAGACCACTCTGTAGGGATGGGGGAGGGTGTCAGTTTTATCCTCTAAATTGAACTCCCACTGTGCACCGCCTACAAAGAAAAATTATTTCTTCTAGCCCTTATGGGAGCTGAGGAGGTCAGAGACGACTTTTTTTGCCTTAGCCCTCTTAGAAATATATAAAAAACCATCAAAAGAGGTCTGTTTAACATTGAATAGCTCCATAAGTAAGGAAACAGAAGGGACCCCAAGCTTATGGCCCTTAAAGAAGACTAGTAAACCTACAAGAATACCCCAGAAGTTGGGAGAGAGCTGGGCAGGACAGACATTGAAGTGTTGAAGGACACCTTTGATAAAAGGATGAATGGGGAAGCGAAGACCGTTATCAAAAGCTGCCAGGAAGAAACAAACCTTCTTATGGACATGGTGAACATATACGGTGTACTTATCAGGACTCTAGGGCTGAACCCCTGGGAGAAAACGAAAGCGAGCACTAAGAACCTTTAGGTCAACGGGTGTAAGTCCGCTGGGACCTACAAGTTCAGCGTTCCTAAATGCAACCCCTGCGCCTAAATCAATGACTCCCACACCACTCACTTTACCCTTGCCCTTATCAGGTCTATCAGGCATGGGAGAAGAGGTGGAGGGGGCCTCCTCGGTTTTCACCTCTACCTCAGCAGAATCCACCCCAGGAAAGTTGTTAATCTCGTCACTTACATCCCCTAAATCAGAATCTCTTTCGGTAGACCTATTGCCTAAGAGGGAAACAAAGGAAGGAGTTGCTCCAGAGGAGGCATACATGATTGGTAGAGAGAAAGGCAGATTGAAAGAGTTATAAAAAGGAGGAAGACTAACTAAACACCCCCTGATAATTATAGGGTCAGCATTGTACCTCCTACAGTAAGAATTCGCACAGTGGAGTTCCAATCCACAAAGCGGGGAAGAAGAGATAGGCAACGATCGCGATTCCAAAAGAAAAAGAACCGAAAAACTCAGAAAAACAATGGCCACCTCGAAGTCGAGGGATCCAAAGTGAGGTAAGGCAAGAGAAAGAGAAAGGGCAGAAGGAAGCGTACCTAGACAAGGAAGAGAGCAACAAACAGCAGCCAAAGAACAAAATTTTAGGAGAAGAACAAACACAGTTTTCAGCAGAGAATAAGAGAATCGCGTGGAGGAAAGCCCAAAAATCGCAGAGAAATAGCCAGAGACAAAGGTACACAGTGTAGAAGATGAACAGGGAGTTTTCAAGCGATTTTTTGAGCAGCCGATTGAGCATTTAAAGCTTGAGTGACGTGGGCTAAAATATGTACGAGAATCGAGGAAGTTATGATTGCTGTAAACCGTCAAAGAGTCCCCCCACGTGCATCTCACATGCGGACTAAGGTCAGCTAAGGGTGGGCCTAATCCAATGCGGAAGCAGCTCAGCGCATGCCCAAGCTTGCTTGGGCCAAGGGCTGGGGGGTAACTAATGATGCCTAAAGTAAATCCCAAGTTTTAGCTCAAGAGTTCAACTCAGACCGGGAGGTCAGTCATACTAACTGAGGTCAAAAGGCAAAGGGCTGAATGTTTCTTAAGGCAAGGCAACGACTAGATAACCAAGTGAGGTTCCTAAAGCGTTAGGAAGCTATAATCAAGCCACCTAATCTCAACCAGTCAAGATCTTCTCCTAGAATTAAGGAGAAGCCCACGAAATAAGAGTCAGAATCTCAGCCAAGATCCCACTGAATAGGAAACAACCCTATAAATACTATGTAACGCCCCCAAAGAGGGCAAGATCCAAAAAGGCAAAAACTAGTCATTGTATTCTTGGAATCATCATTATTAAAAGGCAAGGAGCAAGAGTCTCCATTAAGAGTGGATTAGTCAAGCTCCCGAGCTGGTGAACCACTATACTTCTTCTGTGTTAATCCTCCCAACCCCTAGAAAAATATTTTTTTCATTATCACATCACCATCACAGCAAAGAATAATTACGATTCATTACTCATATAATTCGGTTTACATCATCAAGCACATTGCAGGATCGGCCCTTGACTTCTTGAGCCTAAAACGGCAATTTAAAAAAAAGGTCTTTTGTTTTTAAAAATAATATTTTATTTAAAATTTATTATTCTTATTTTTTGAGATGCAAAAGTACTAATTAAGGTTTTATATTCAAGTTTTACTGTAATATCTTTTTCGATTGATAGTATTGCTAACTCATTTAATCTTTCTTCTGACATAATTGATCTTATATAAAATTTTATCAATTTTAATTTTGAAAAACTTCTTTCTGCAAAAGCAATGGTTACAGGAATTATCAATAAAATTCTAAAAGCTATGCATGTATTTGGAAAAATATCTAATCGTTTTATATAACTTAATATTTCAATGGGAGTACTTTCTTCCGTATGTAAAATTTCCTTTAAAATGTTTAGTTCTGAAAACAAATCTAAACCATCAATATCAAAAAAAATATCATGTTTTAAGAAAAACTCAAGATTAAGACATTTTTTTTTAAACTATCATTTCCTAATTATTTTAAATTTTTTTAAATTAAATAAAAAACCATATATATTTTCATATATTTGAAATTTTTTAAATCTACTCTTTAACAAAAAAATATATTGATCTAATATGTATATAAAATAATCAGTTCTAAAAGATTCTTCAACAGATTTTGGTTTCTTCGCCATCAACGCTCTCATCAAATTGTTTCTTCCTACGAATTGTACGTTTTTTACAAAATGTAAATTCTATTCTCATTTCAATTTCAATCTCTTTAGATGAAATCATAACATTTATAAATCTATTTTCTCTATATTTTTCAAAAAAATAAATGATACCTTTTAATTGATCTATAGCAACATCAACATGCATGTCTTTTGATTGTAAATGTTTACTAATTAAGTTGACGGAAAATAAAATATCATACAAAATAGTCATGCCTAATAAGAACTCAAAATTCTCAATCTCATTTGTTTCTAAACAATTAACTTCACTTCTTGTTTTAGGATCTTCACTAGTTTCTTCTAATTGTAACAATGCATCTCTTATACTTGGAGCTTGAAATTTAATTGCTTTAACCCTTTCAATTCGAATTTCCCAACATGTTTGTGACAATGATTTAAGAGTTAAACCCTATCTTGTAAAATTTTTCATTGTTTTATAGAAGAAGCAAATAATGGCATCGCCTTGGGACAAGAGTTAGCCATATTACAAAGTACTAGGTTTAGATTATGACAACCACATGACGTGTAAAATTCTCTAAGATTTATATCTAGAAGTCTATTTTGTACTCCTTTATTTTTTTTTTTTACTTTCATGTTAGATCCATTATCATACTCTTGTCCTCGTATATCATTAATATCATGTTCGAGGTTGGTTATTGTATCTATGATTTTATCACTTGTATTATCTACTTTAAGAATTATTACCTTTTTCACTAGTATTATCTACTTTAAGAAACTCTAAAAAGTATTCTTCTATTTTTATTGGACTTGTTGAGATATCTATACAACGTAATATGAGAGACATTTGTTTTTGATGACTTACATCCGAAGTATAATCAAGTATAATTGCATACTATTTTACTTCTTTAATTTTCTTAGTAATATTATTTCTAATTTCAATTCCTAATAGACTGATCAATTCATTTTGTATCTTATGTTCAAGATAATGGTTATGAATTTTATCATATTGAATGCGTCAGATGTGCTCTTGAATTATTGGATCAAATTCTACTATCATTTCAATTATACTTAAAAAAATTTCATTGTTTTCTTGATATATCTTTTCATTTTCTCCCCGAAATGCCAAATTATTTTTACCAAAGATTCTTTAAAACCGCAATAATTCTCATTAATACGTTTTTCCAATGTCCTTTCTCTCTATTAATTTGTTCTTGGATGGTTTTATCAATTGTTTCACTTTTTAACAATCTTGTTTCTAAATCAATCCAAATATTCATATTAGTAATATGTTAATTATATGTTTCATGGCTTTTAAGTTTAACACTAAGATTTCTCCAATCTTTAGTCCCTTTATTAGCTAGCTTACTTGTACTATGATTCTTATCAAACAACTTACAACAAAAATAAAATACTCTATCCAAATCTTTTGAATATACTAGCCATCTTCTATCACGTGTCTCCCCATTTGCTAAATTACGAATATAGTGTATAGTGGGAAAATGTCGAAAAAGCACGTCTTTGAAAAAGTCTAAATCTTTATTTCTAATAGGATCTTTTTCTACTAATAAGTCTCTTAGTTTTGTATCAATATTATTCCATTGACTTGGATCATAAATATTCATCGCATTATAATTACTTGTTTCATTAAAATTTTCATAGTCTAATTTTTTTGTTTGTTTTTCATCATCTATTGTCATATTACATGTTTGACTAGAATTGTGCATATTTTCATTAGTATCTTTTTGTTGTATTATATTATCATCTTATAATTCATTGGGAGTAATTATTAGTTCATTTACTAAATTTTCATCTATCTTTTTTGTTAAATTTTTTTGTGTTACTTGTAATAAATTTATCAAGAGATCCTTTTTGAGATTACATTAATTCATCTATTTTTTTTTTTTTTGAGCTTTTCATATCCACCCAGTTGTTTTCTACTTGTCATACTTTCAAATATTAACTAAACAATCACAAATAATGAAATAATCACCCACAATCTATATCAAAAAAAATATAATAAAAAATTAAAAGCATAGAATAATAACACTTGATTTGTTGTTATTTTCGATTTTTCTGCAAAATCCGATTATCATCGTAGCTGAAGCCAAAACAATGCCTCGGCCAACAAAAAATAATGTCATAGTAAAGTCCTTGTCAGAGAGACAAATTTTACCATGGAGAGAGGAGAGAGTGGGTCCCTCAGCCTTTGTTGGCTAGCAAGAGAGAAGGGGGTCTATTTTGGCTCTTGGCCTATCCATCGTGTAAAGAGGAGAGAGGAGAGAGAAAAGAGAAAGATAAGGATAAAGAATGAGCGGTTAAAAGAATATGTTGAGAAATATGATATAAAAATATCTTTAACAACTGTACATCACTTTTACAGATATATTTTTTTAATAATTTTTTTGGTACATGGGCTGAGGAAATAAGCTCAAACTATCTAATTTAAATCTAACTTTTAACTTTTTTGTTGGGCTTTAAATTTTGTAAACTTGAATTTTTATTTTTGAATTAGTGGTCATAATTATAAGGGAAAATTGGAAGGAGATACACCAAATTAGACTAAATTGTAAAAAAGTATATAGAAAAAAATATTGGGTAATTAAGTCCTTAATTTTGATACTTATTTGTATCTAAGTACATTATTTGAATTATACTGATTTTTTTGTGACATTTTTGCCCTCCATTAATCCATGTGTATTTAATACACCACTTTTCTTTGAAAAGTAATGTATTAAACATCTCAGTTTTATGGAAGAACTTTAATATATATATATATATATACTTACGTATGTATGTATATATGTATATACTTGTTGTTAAATCTCTTATCTAAATTTTGAATTATCTTTTAATGCACCTTAATTCATGTATTTTTTTTAAAAAAATGATTTTATTTTTAAATTAATTTAATATCCGAATAGTGTAATAATGTAAAAATAAAATTATAACAGTATAACAATAACAATGTAACAATAAAAATGTAACACTAACAGTATAATAATAACAGTGTAACAAACTATTTACACAAAATATTGTACTATTACATTTTATCAAACATATAGTTTCATATAATTTCATTCAAAACATTTCATCTCTGTTTTGCATTTGTTACCACATACACAAAATTACTGAACACTGTTTTTGTTACAATTTATTTGTTACATTGTCTTTGTTGCAGTGTATTTGTTACACTGTTATTGTTACACTATTATATTATTCGGATATTAAATTAATTTGAAAATAAAATCATTTTCCCAAAAAAAAAAACGTTTAAATCAAGGTGCATTAAATATAATTTGAAAACAAAATCACTTTCCAAAAAAGAAATACGCATGAATTAATGTGCATTAAAGATAATTCAAAATATAGATAAAAGATTTAACAAGTATGTATATATTTACTTATTTATACGTATATGTATAAATATATTTGTTTATACGTATATTGTGTGTGTATATATATATATATACATATTTACATGTATTAACAAATACACATGAATCAAGATGTATTAAATACGTATTTATATGTATTAACAAACACACATGAATCAAAGTGCATTAAAGATAAGAGATTTTGAATTAAATGACCCTAAAATAGGCATTTATGTCTTTGTAACTCATATTTTGTTCCATGTACTTTTTGTTAAATAATTCTAATTAGAAGTACCGGCTTTCAAAGAACCCATTATAATGCCTAATTAAAAATAGGGGCCCAAAGCCTGGGGCCCTGGAACATTTAGTCCCCTTCAACCCCAACAAAGTTCCGCAATAAGCAGTATCAAGTAATTCAAGCATATAACATACTCACATAAACCAAAACAAGATTAAAACGAAATAATCCTTTACCAAAGATACAGTTTCTGCTCAGCAGAGATATGGGATATGGGATATGGGATTTGGGATTGTCACCGTTGAGATATGCACACTCTAGGAACTGTTTAATTTTATTCCGGTATTCAAGGTGCCTTTTATCTTAATCTCCGTCCAACTCTTATCCATTTACCCGTAATATCTATGCCCCAGGAGAATAAAATGAATACTTGTAATAAATATCTATAAATAATTAAACACTAAATTCACAAAGATATACATAATAACAAGAAAACAATATCGCAGCAAAAAAAGATCCACAGTGAGATAAGTTCACTTGCAATGTGCTATAGGCATCCATGGCAATCAAAATATTTTGCAAATTAAAAGAAATTCGTAGAGGAATAACAAGCACCATATGATTTCTTAATATTCACTCGTAGATAGCCTACAAAGAAAACAAGTTCAAAAACTAGATATAGAGTAATCCTGTCACAAACCTGCGAACAGACTGCACAATCCGTTTGTAGCAACCACATGTAAAACAACTGATGGAATTTAAATCAATTGCACATCAAAACACTGATTAAAAACACCCTGATCCATACTCCATGAAAATTAAGAAAGCTACATATGCCCAACAATTTCCTCCACTGCCTACATCACCAGAAAAGGTCATGTATCTATTGGTCATACAGAAGATAACGGGCTGCAAGATTTGGAATGTTTAAAAGATTCGGAATGGTTATGATTAAAAACACATACTTCTAGTAAAGGAAAAGAACACTGAACGAATCAAAAAAAACTTTTGTCCACAAACTAGCGATGAGCTTGAGATGTGTACTAAACGAAAAGTCTGATCAGATATAAATGTGTACTAAAATCCACTTTTTTGACTTAACTTCTAGTTTGGCAAATGTTCTTTTTAACTTTTATTGGTGTATGCTAATTGAGACAGGGTTGTTCAGATTCATTTAGGCACATGTACATATACTAGTCATGCAGCATATATACTAGTAATGCAACATGTATATTCCACGTGAATAATTTTACACAAAAAATAATAAAATATATTTGATATATTTATATCTAAATTAAATATCATTTTAAATTTAACAAACTTAATTTTTCATTACTCATATTCTATTGGAGGATTATGAAAAATTTGTATGTTCCCAAAATTCTTTAGTCTAACTATAAGAAAATAGATTAAAAAAATAATTAAAGTTCAATTTTTTTAGCATTTTGTAATTGAGATTGTTCTTTTAGTGATCTTCGAGAAATTAAATTTTTTTGAAATTTATTTTATTAGGATTCCACTTATAATTCCTTAAATAAAATAAAATTATTTATCAATATACTAATCAAATTTGAACTTTACTGTAATTAGGAATTAGTTAGATGAATTGGAATAAGATTTATACTACTCTAAAATATATTTTATCAAGCATATTAAAATTCTAAACAATTCAAGTCTGACTTAAAAATGTACTATAATATCTATTTTCACATAAAATCTTAAAATAGCTTAGAAAATTTATTGTGGCTAAAGAATTATACTGATGTCAAGTAAATTGATTTTAAAACAACTGTATATATGATTTTTTTTTTTTCTTAAAAATGAAATGATTAAACTTTTTGATGAAAAAGAAAATACATACATATATATATATATATATATATATATATATATA
>CAUOFW020000848.1:684258-694952 GCA_963454935.2 Ilex paraguariensis
TTTGAATAAAAAAAAAATATATACATATATATATATATATATATATATATATATATATATATATATATATATATATGCATAATGTTATCTTTGGTTGATGGAATTTTTGAAGGTTTTTGGAACACTTTATTAAAAATATAATGATGCATATTTTTAAGTGTAATATAGTCAATCAAATTTTTTTTTAGAAATTGATATTTATACAAAAATAATAAATAGATAATTAAAAGATATATTAGAGATAATTTAGAGATTTAAATTTATAAGGATATGATGATAATTTAAATATTTAATTGTTAAATGATATAATGGTCTTTACAATTCTTATAAGGGTAAAATAGATATTCAAAAATTTTTCACGTTAAAGTACTTTTATTAGTAGTATAGATATATATAAAACAAAAGAGGATAATTTGTTAGATCAAAAGGTGAGATCAGAGCCACCAAACTAATACCTCAATAATTTGTTTATTTCTAAACAATATTTGCAAGCATCATATTACTATTTTCAACCCTAATCCAAAAAAATAAACCTAGAATACCCCCAAAAAGTGCGTTAAATTATTATTAGCACCCTTTCTGTACAAAAAATGACAAAGAATTATCATAATTTAGACTTAAACATTTTTCATAATTTATCTGATTAGCAATTGAAAACTACATTGGTTTTGAGTTCTACGTTTGGTATAATTGGATATTTTTTAATTAACATTAATTTGAAGTTTGGCATCCTTGCCAAAAATCCATTTGAGGGGGATGAAAGCAGTTGTTATGAGAACAGACCAAAAAACTATGAAACAAGAAAAAGGTAGGCCACCCCCTTTAATGTGGATTCGCGGCCAAAGAAGAGAGAAAGATGCATGTGAAATTTGACATAATCTCTAAATGAATAATGGCAAACAATTTCCTACCATCACCACAACCATGTTTTGGAAAATCGGCCGTTACGGTGTGCAACAATAATGAAAGTCGACAATATCATTACACTCCGATTTAATGGCGAGAAAAATATTCACATCTATAACGAACGTTACGACAGCGTAATGGATTGTAGCGAGTGTTACTGCGGCATTACATCCCATTATTCAACCATAACGGCCAATACACATTAACGGCCCTTACTTTTGATACCAGAAAATCAAAAAATATATGAAAGGAGAAGAATAAAGATTAAGAGAAGGAGATGTGTAGATCTAGTCCTCTGTAACGGCATTGGCGTCTGAGCTACAAGGACCTCTGTTAAACTGGCGCGACGGCGGAGAAAAAGAGTTAAAAGGGGTTAGCTTTAGGGCTCGGTTATCATGTGTGAAAAGACAAGTTGTCCCTTGTTGTGAAACCAAGAGATATCCTTTAAATGTGATAGCTAAAAGTTGACTCAAATGTAGAAAATGAGTCTAGCTTGGGCCCAATAAAATTGACAGATTTTTTGTTTATATTTTGCTAATATTTTTTCATCTTTTAAGAATGTATAATCATAATTAAAAAAAGATTTTAGATAAAATCTCAATTGGCTATGGTTTCTAAATTCTCCCAAAAATATTTAAGTAGATTACTTTCAATTAAAAGCCACTAGAAAATCCTTATCATACATGATTAAAAGATAAATTCATATAATATTGTTTATGATACAACAAGATGTATAACATATCACCACGGCCAGCTCAACAATGGAGTGGAAAAAGCACGGGCTTTAGGCCCACACATAAAAAAGGCCCTAAATTTTAAAAGTCCAATAATTTAATATATATCAAAAATTAAAATTCATTATAATTTAGTTTAACAAAAAAACTTCTAAAAGATTAAGTCAAAATAAAATTTAGAATTTAGGTTTAAAAGCAGAGTCCACCTTACAAATATACATTACACATACAGATTTATTAAAGGACAAAAAGGGATTAATACTTTAAAATAAATCAAACACATTTTTTATTTATCTCAAACTCGATTTTGTTCTAATTTCAATACAAAAACACCAACTAATTAAATTGTTTATTCTCATAAAAAATTCACAATAAAAAACTAATTAATATAAAAAACAATTAGATAAAGTTATTATCAGAGAAAGTAAAACACAACAAAATAGTAGGTGAGNAGGCATTTATGTCTTTGTAACTCATATTTTGTTCCATGTACTTTTTGTTAAATAATTCTAATTAGAAGTACCGGCTTTCAAAGAACCCATTATAATGCCTAATTAAAAATAGGGGCCCAAAGCCTGGGGCCCTGGAACATTTAGTCCCCTTCAACCCCAACAAAGTTCCGCAATAAGCAGTATCAAGTAATTCAAGCATATAACATACTCACATAAACCAAAACAAGATTAAAACGAAATAATCCTTTACCAAAGATACAGTTTCTGCTCAGCAGAGATATGGGATATGGGATATGGGATTTGGGATTGTCACCGTTGAGATATGCACACTCTAGGAACTGTTTAATTTTATTCCGGTATTCAAGGTGCCTTTTATCTTAATCTCCGTCCAACTCTTATCCATTTACCCGTAATATCTATGCCCCAGGAGAATAAAATGAATACTTGTAATAAATATCTATAAATAATTAAACACTAAATTCACAAAGATATACATAATAACAAGAAAACAATATCGCAGCAAAAAAAGATCCACAGTGAGATAAGTTCACTTGCAATGTGCTATAGGCATCCATGGCAATCAAAATATTTTGCAAATTAAAAGAAATTCGTAGAGGAATAACAAGCACCATATGATTTCTTAATATTCACTCGTAGATAGCCTACAAAGAAAACAAGTTCAAAAACTAGATATAGAGTAATCCTGTCACAAACCTGCGAACAGACTGCACAATCCGTTTGTAGCAACCACATGTAAAACAACTGATGGAATTTAAATCAATTGCACATCAAAACACTGATTAAAAACACCCTGATCCATACTCCATGAAAATTAAGAAAGCTACATATGCCCAACAATTTCCTCCACTGCCTACATCACCAGAAAAGGTCATGTATCTATTGGTCATACAGAAGATAACGGGCTGCAAGATTTGGAATGTTTAAAAGATTCGGAATGGTTATGATTAAAAACACATACTTCTAGTAAAGGAAAAGAACACTGAACGAATCAAAAAAAACTTTTGTCCACAAACTAGCGATGAGCTTGAGATGTGTACTAAACGAAAAGTCTGATCAGATATAAATGTGTACTAAAATCCACTTTTTTGACTTAACTTCTAGTTTGGCAAATGTTCTTTTTAACTTTTATTGGTGTATGCTAATTGAGACAGGGTTGTTCAGATTCATTTAGGCACATGTACATATACTAGTCATGCAGCATATATACTAGTAATGCAACATGTATATTCCACGTGAATAATTTTACACAAAAAATAATAAAATATATTTGATATATTTATATCTAAATTAAATATCATTTTAAATTTAACAAACTTAATTTTTCATTACTCATATTCTATTGGAGGATTATGAAAAATTTGTATGTTCCCAAAATTCTTTAGTCTAACTATAAGAAAATAGATTAAAAAAATAATTAAAGTTCAATTTTTTTAGCATTTTGTAATTGAGATTGTTCTTTTAGTGATCTTCGAGAAATTAAATTTTTTTGAAATTTATTTTATTAGGATTCCACTTATAATTCCTTAAATAAAATAAAATTATTTATCAATATACTAATCAAATTTGAACTTTACTGTAATTAGGAATTAGTTAGATGAATTGGAATAAGATTTATACTACTCTAAAATATATTTTATCAAGCATATTAAAATTCTAAACAATTCAAGTCTGACTTAAAAATGTACTATAATATCTATTTTCACATAAAATCTTAAAATAGCTTAGAAAATTTATTGTGGCTAAAGAATTATACTGATGTCAAGTAAATTGATTTTAAAACAACTGTATATATGATTTTTTTTTTTTCNACATTTTTCATAATTTATCTGATTAGCAATTGAAAACTACATTGGTTTTGAGTTCTACGTTTGGTATAATTGGATATTTTTTAATTAACATTAATTTGAAGTTTGGCATCCTTGCCAAAAATCCATTTGAGGGGGATGAAAGCAGTTGTTATGAGAACAGACCAAAAAACTATGAAACAAGAAAAAGGTAGGCCACCCCCTTTAATGTGGATTCGCGGCCAAAGAAGAGAGAAAGATGCATGTGAAATTTGACATAATCTCTAAATGAATAATGGCAAACAATTTCCTACCATCACCACAACCATGTTTTGGAAAATCGGCCGTTACGGTGTGCAACAATAATGAAAGTCGACAATATCATTACACTCCGATTTAATGGCGAGAAAAATATTCACATCTATAACGAACGTTACGACAGCGTAATGGATTGTAGCGAGTGTTACTGCGGCATTACATCCCATTATTCAACCATAACGGCCAATACACATTAACGGCCCTTACTTTTGATACCAGAAAATCAAAAAATATATGAAAGGAGAAGAATAAAGATTAAGAGAAGGAGATGTGTAGATCTAGTCCTCTGTAACGGCATTGGCGTCTGAGCTACAAGGACCTCTGTTAAACTGGCGCGACGGCGGAGAAAAAGAGTTAAAAGGGGTTAGCTTTAGGGCTCGGTTATCATGTGTGAAAAGACAAGTTGTCCCTTGTTGTGAAACCAAGAGATATCCTTTAAATGTGATAGCTAAAAGTTGACTCAAATGTAGAAAATGAGTCTAGCTTGGGCCCAATAAAATTGACAGATTTTTTGTTTATATTTTGCTAATATTTTTTCATCTTTTAAGAATGTATAATCATAATTAAAAAAAGATTTTAGATAAAATCTCAATTGGCTATGGTTTCTAAATTCTCCCAAAAATATTTAAGTAGATTACTTTCAATTAAAAGCCACTAGAAAATCCTTATCATACATGATTAAAAGATAAATTCATATAATATTGTTTATGATACAACAAGATGTATAACATATCACCACGGCCAGCTCAACAATGGAGTGGAAAAAGCACGGGCTTTAGGCCCACACATAAAAAAGGCCCTAAATTTTAAAAGTCCAATAATTTAATATATATCAAAAATTAAAATTCATTATAATTTAGTTTAACAAAAAAACTTCTAAAAGATTAAGTCAAAATAAAATTTAGAATTTAGGTTTAAAAGCAGAGTCCACCTTACAAATATACATTACACATACAGATTTATTAAAGGACAAAAAGGGATTAATACTTTAAAATAAATCAAACACATTTTTTATTTATCTCAAACTCGATTTTGTTCTAATTTCAATACAAAAACACCAACTAATTAAATTGTTTATTCTCATAAAAAATTCACAATAAAAAACTAATTAATATAAAAAACAATTAGATAAAGTTATTATCAGAGAAAGTAAAACACAACAAAATAGTAGGTGAGAGTTACATATATAAACAAGTTATGGATCATAAAAAGTTAAAAAATAATAAAATAATTCAATAACAAGATAACAAAAAATTATGAATATATACTGATAGTCGATAATCTAATACCACAATTTTCATGAATAACATACAAAACAAATAAGAAGAACATAAAAATATGGGAAAATTGGAAGAAGGTATACTAAATTAGACTTAATTGTAAAAAAATACACAGAAAAAATGTTGGATAATTAAGTCCTTAATTTTGATACTTATTTGTATCTAAGTACATTATTTGAATATTACTGATTTTTTTTGTGACATTTTTGCCCTCCATTAATACATGTGTTTTTTCTTTAGAAAGTGGTGCATTAAATATCTCCTAGTTTTATGAGAGGACTTTAATATAAATATAAATATAAATATATATATATATATATATTTATTTATTTATTTATTTATATTTATATTTATATATATATACTTGTTGTTAAATCTCTTATCTAAAGTTTGAATTATCTTTAATGCACCTTGATTCATGCGTATTTGTTTTTGGAAAGTGGTTTTATTTTTAAATTAATTTAATATCCGAATAGTATAATAGTGTAACAATAATAGTATAATAAGCTATTTACACAAAATATTGTATTATTACATTTTATCAAATATATAGTTTCATATAATTTCATTCAAAGTAATTCATCTCCGTTTTGAATTTGTTACCACATGCACAAAACTACTGAACACTGTTTTTGTTACATTGTTATTGTTACATTGTCTTTGTTACATTGTTATACTGTTATTGTTATATTATTACAATATTTGGATATTAAATTAAATTAAAAAAAAATTACTTTTAAAAAAAACGCGTGAATCAAGGTGCATTAAATATAATTTAAAAACAAAATCACTTTCCAAAAAAAAAACGCATGAATCAATGTGCATTAAAGATAATTCAAAATTTAGATAAGAAATTTAACAACAAGTATATATATATATATACACACGTATNTTATTTATCAATATACTAATCAAATTTGAACTTTACTGTAATTAGGAATTAGTTAGATGAATTGGAATAAGATTTATACTACTCTAAAATATATTTTATCAAGCATATTAAAATTCTAAACAATTCAAGTCTGACTTAAAAATGTACTATAATATCTATTTTCACATAAAATCTTAAAATAGCTTAGAAAATTTATTGTGGCTAAAGAATTATACTGATGTCAAGTAAATTGATTTTAAAACAACTGTATATATGATTTTTTTTTTTTCTTAAAAATGAAATGATTAAACTTTTTGATGAAAAAGAAAATACATACATATATATATATATATATATATATATATATATANATAATTTAAATATTTAATTGTTAAATGATATAATGGTCTTTACAATTCTTATAAGGGTAAAATAGATATTCAAAAATTTTTCACGTTAAAGTACTTTTATTAGTAGTATAGATATATATAAAACAAAAGAGGATAATTTGTTAGATCAAAAGGTGAGATCAGAGCCACCAAACTAATACCTCAATAATTTGTTTATTTCTAAACAATATTTGCAAGCATCATATTACTATTTTCAACCCTAATCCAAAAAAATAAACCTAGAATACCCCCAAAAAGTGCGTTAAATTATTATTAGCACCCTTTCTGTACAAAAAATGACAAAGAATTATCATAATTTAGACTTAAACATTTTTCATAATTTATCTGATTAGCAATTGAAAACTACATTGGTTTTGAGTTCTACGTTTGGTATAATTGGATATTTTTTAATTAACATTAATTTGAAGTTTGGCATCCTTGCCAAAAATCCATTTGAGGGGGATGAAAGCAGTTGTTATGAGAACAGACCAAAAAACTATGAAACAAGAAAAAGGTAGGCCACCCCCTTTAATGTGGATTCGCGGCCAAAGAAGAGAGAAAGATGCATGTGAAATTTGACATAATCTCTAAATGAATAATGGCAAACAATTTCCTACCATCACCACAACCATGTTTTGGAAAATCGGCCGTTACGGTGTGCAACAATAATGAAAGTCGACAATATCATTACACTCCGATTTAATGGCGAGAAAAATATTCACATCTATAACGAACGTTACGACAGCGTAATGGATTGTAGCGAGTGTTACTGCGGCATTACATCCCATTATTCAACCATAACGGCCAATACACATTAACGGCCCTTACTTTTGATACCAGAAAATCAAAAAATATATGAAAGGAGAAGAATAAAGATTAAGAGAAGGAGATGTGTAGATCTAGTCCTCTGTAACGGCATTGGCGTCTGAGCTACAAGGACCTCTGTTAAACTGGCGCGACGGCGGAGAAAAAGAGTTAAAAGGGGTTAGCTTTAGGGCTCGGTTATCATGTGTGAAAAGACAAGTTGTCCCTTGTTGTGAAACCAAGAGATATCCTTTAAATGTGATAGCTAAAAGTTGACTCAAATGTAGAAAATGAGTCTAGCTTGGGCCCAATAAAATTGACAGATTTTTTGTTTATATTTTGCTAATATTTTTTCATCTTTTAAGAATGTATAATCATAATTAAAAAAAGATTTTAGATAAAATCTCAATTGGCTATGGTTTCTAAATTCTCCCAAAAATATTTAAGTAGATTACTTTCAATTAAAAGCCACTAGAAAATCCTTATCATACATGATTAAAAGATAAATTCATATAATATTGTTTATGATACAACAAGATGTATAACATATCACCACGGCCAGCTCAACAATGGAGTGGAAAAAGCACGGGCTTTAGGCCCACACATAAAAAAGGCCCTAAATTTTAAAAGTCCAATAATTTAATATATATCAAAAATTAAAATTCATTATAATTTAGTTTAACAAAAAAACTTCTAAAAGATTAAGTCAAAATAAAATTTAGAATTTAGGTTTAAAAGCAGAGTCCACCTTACAAATATACATTACACATACAGATTTATTAAAGGACAAAAAGGGATTAATACTTTAAAATAAATCAAACACATTTTTTATTTATCTCAAACTCGATTTTGTTCTAATTTCAATACAAAAACACCAACTAATTAAATTGTTTATTCTCATAAAAAATTCACAATAAAAAACTAATTAATATAAAAAACAATTAGATAAAGTTATTATCAGAGAAAGTAAAACACAACAAAATAGTAGGTGAGAGTTACATATATAAACAAGTTATGGATCATAAAAAGTTAAAAAATAATAAAATAATTCAATAACAAGATAACAAAAAATTATGAATATATACTGATAGTCGATAATCTAATACCACAATTTTCATGAATAACATACAAAACAAATAAGAAGAACATAAAAATATGGGAAAATTGGAAGAAGGTATACTAAATTAGACTTAATTGTAAAAAAATACACAGAAAAAATGTTGGATAATTAAGTCCTTAATTTTGATACTTATTTGTATCTAAGTACATTATTTGAATATTACTGATTTTTTTTGTGACATTTTTGCCCTCCATTAATACATGTGTTTTTTCTTTAGAAAGTGGTGCATTAAATATCTCCTAGTTTTATGAGAGGACTTTAATATAAATATAAATATAAATATATATATATATATATATTTATTTATTTATTTATTTATATTTATATTTATATATATATACTTGTTGTTAAATCTCTTATCTAAAGTTTGAATTATCTTTAATGCACCTTGATTCATGCGTATTTGTTTTTGGAAAGTGGTTTTATTTTTAAATTAATTTAATATCCGAATAGTATAATAGTGTAACAATAATAGTATAATAAGCTATTTACACAAAATATTGTATTATTACATTTTATCAAATATATAGTTTCATATAATTTCATTCAAAGTAATTCATCTCCGTTTTGAATTTGTTACCACATGCACAAAACTACTGAACACTGTTTTTGTTACATTGTTATTGTTACATTGTCTTTGTTACATTGTTATACTGTTATTGTTATATTATTACAATATTTGGATATTAAATTAAATTAAAAAAAAATTACTTTTAAAAAAAACGCGTGAATCAAGGTGCATTAAATATAATTTAAAAACAAAATCACTTTCCAAAAAAAAAACGCATGAATCAATGTGCATTAAAGATAATTCAAAATTTAGATAAGAAATTTAACAACAAGTATATATATATATATACACACGTATTTATATGTATTAACAACACATATGAATCAAGGTACATTAAAGGTAAGAGATTTTGAATTAAATGACCCTAAAATGAGCATTTACGTCTTTGTATCTCAGCTGTGTATTTTTTTTAAAAATATTTTGTTCTATATACTTTTTGTCAAATAAATCTAATTAGGTGTACCACCTTCCAAAGAACCCTAAAAATAGTAATGAAATAATATATTATGTTCCAAAAAGTGTGGTTCAAGCAAGAGATACAAATGGATGTGCGGATCTATTTGTTAAAAAATATGTCCTTATAGCCATGATTATCTATGTATATTTTTAATTCCTATGGATTTTACCATTGAACAATTGCACTAATATAGTATGATTATGAAATAACACATATCTAATGTTTATTATATATTAAATGTCAAGATTATTAAAAAAAAAATGATGCGACACCACGTTATAACATTGAACATCTTTAATATAACAATATCCCTTGTAACGGTCCACGTATTATTTTTGACAAATTTAAAAATGCATAAAATATGGAGTAACACAGATTACCTTTATTCCTTACGCATCATCTATTAATTAATTTGTCTCACTTAATTGGTTTCATAGACGAATACTCGATAATGAGGCACAAACAGAAACTACAATTATTACAAGATACACAAATACTTCAATCATTTGAATGGCAGGAGACATAGTAGGCCTAACCATTAAAATAGTCTCTTAGAGCCCTAATTTAATTTTCAGTCATTAGGCCAGCTTCATGTTTTGAGACCTTTTTGAATAGATCAAGTTTTTATTTTTTTTTTGGCGAACCTTGATGGTACGAGGGAATTTTATTGATTAAAATTTAAATTACACATAATTAGGGTGGACATATGTATTTTACCTCTCGATACAATCTAATTATAATAATTATGGAATTAAAAAAATTCTAATGCATGATAATTACATGGAAATAAAATAATAGATAATTCTAAAATGCTGAGCTTCCTAAAAATCATCGAAAGATGATGAATCCTATTTATATAAGACCCAATATATTTTAGAAATCTATCTAAAACTTTATAGAAAATTCTAAGATATAACAATATTTTCACATGTCTATATAATGCCTTATATATATATATATATATATATATATATATATATATATATA